>PVLA01007760.1:0-38355 GCA_004027455.1 Hydrochoerus hydrochaeris | reverse complement strand
TTTATTGTACTCCACTGGGACTTCAAATGAGCTTCTGTGAAACAAAGCCATAAGCCTTGGAGAGCTGGCCGGAAGAAGTTCCTTTAAGCCGCGCTGAATAATTAGTAGCATGTCTGACCTTGATGACTTACTTTTCTCTTGGTCTTAGGATACTTGTTCCATATGCAGGGAGTTCCTTGGGTCAGATCAAAAGCTCAAGGGCGACCTCGGGTTCCTATTTTCTCTTACTATCTAGTCATCGCCGCTTCCTAAATACTCCTCGATTCTGTCTGTGTGTTCCTGTCTGTCTGTTCAAGCCACTCTCAGCTTTCATCTGGACCTTGACATGGTCCCCTAATGTGTCTCTAGTCTTGTCTGTCACTAATCCCTTGCCCTCAAGGCAGCCAAAGTGACCTTTTTCAAGCACAAAATGGACCTTGCCCCTTCTCTAGTTAGAATCCCTTAATGCCTTCCATTATCTTCTCTGTATCCAGGTCCACACTTGAGCTTGAAGGTACACACAGACCCTTCCTCCCTTACCTTGGTGCATGTTCCCGGCTGGCCCTGTGAACTGTCACACACACACACACACACACACACACACACACAGTCACACTCACACACTGCTTCCTCTGCTCAGTCCTTCCTTCCCATCAACCACTTCCACCCCTTGGCCATGACTCCTCTTCATTGTCAGGCATTATCTCTGGCATCACTCTTTCATCCTAGTCTGGTCATGTGTTCCTTTTAGGAGCTCCCATTCACAACCTGTGCCACTCTATCCATTGCACTGCATTGTAACTGCTTGTTTGATTGTGTGTGTGATTTGCTCATGGATTGAGTTTCTTGGGCACAGGAGCAGAATCTTGATCATTCCTGTGTCTCCAGCTTCCAGCATAGTGCTTGATAAATAATAGTTATCAAAGCAACAACAAGTGTAATGACTGCCATTTATTGAACAATTACTATATTCCAGGTACTGTGTTGAAGACCTTATGTAGATGATCACAGATAATCTGGTGGAAGTTGTCCAGATCTTCCAGGAATGAGGGTCTTATTCAATCCTTGACTGGGAATGTCAAGACCTCATCTCATTTATCTGCCCAGCAACCCCAGGAGGCACAAGCTTCTTCTTCTTCTTTTTCTTTCTTTCTTTCTTTCTTTCTTTCTTTCTTTCTTTCTTTCTTTCTTTCTTTTTTCTTTGTACTGGGGATCGAACTCACAACACTGCGCTTGCCAGGCAGGCACTATGCCACTGAGCTATATCCCCAACCTGCACTGGCTTTTATTAAATCCACTGTGTGTACCAGGAAAAAGGTTTAGAGATGCTTAGTAACTTGTCAGAGTTCACACAGACCCATCTCAGCTATCCTTTGTGGACTGATTTGGGTCATGCTTCCATCCAGGGGTTACCCACACACAGAGCCCCTAAGGTCCAACTCTGGATTAGGACCAATGGGTCATACCAGCTCTAGAACGCCCTCTGGCTATTGTTTTCTTTGAGAGTGCATCAAAACACAACTCTTTTTACAAATGAAATAATTGAGGTTTAGAGATCCTGATGATTCATATCTTTAATTGGTGGAGTTCAGACTTGAATTTCGGCAATTAACTCTAGCGTTCACACTGTTAACTGCACACTCAGTACATATAATAAGTGAATCCATGTCTTAGTCTCACTAGATGCCAAGGAAAAATGTAAAAAGCTACAATTGAGAAACAGAACTTTGGACACATGATTTTTCCCAGTGCTGAAGAAATGAGAAGCAATCAGCTGCTGTGGAAGATTACAAATCAGTCCTATCAATGATGTGTCCAAACGAAGCTGACTCAACACAGGTCACAGATAGGAATCTCAAGCTGAATTATGAAGTGAGTTTTAAATGAAAATGTCACCCAAAAGACTTTGATGTCTGGATGATTTAATCCATTTTTAATGGAACATAAGCTGGCATAGGAGAACAGCCAGTTCTGTCTGATCTATGCAAAACACTGATGTATGCAAAATCCAAGTAGATGTATTGGGGACATTATCAGAGATTAGCTCATGCAGCCATGTAGACCTTTTCAGCCATCCTCTCCCAGGGGGACTTCCCAGGGGGACTTCCAGAATGGGCAGCTTCAATGAGAGAGGCCAGGGCACCAGCAAGGAATATCTGGATGGCCAGGTAGAAGGGCACAAGCAGTAGGTGTTAGCACAGAGTGGGAGAGATGTCTGCACTGGCTAGCTATGGAGACTCCAGTGAAAAGTTCTATAAATACACCCTGGTGGAGGTGGAGGGGGAAAATCAATATGGCTTAGCTGCAGTATTTCAGATTGCGGCAATAACTTTGCATCTGCTTATTATTAAGAGCTGAAATCAGTGTGGTTGAGGCCAGCTGGCTTGTATTCTCTGACCCGATGTGGCAGGTATATCCTGTAACAAGCACCTGGATCCTTAATCATAAACTATGCTGTTTTTCTCTTTTACTGCCTGCATTCTTTCCCAAAAGGAAAGTGGGAGCCATGAACGCTCTAACTGATTAGCCCTTCTGGCGCGAAAGAGACAGGGAAAGGAGAAAGAAAGAAAAAGAGGCCTTTATTGAAGGCACTGCCAAAGAGACACAAGCACCCTCTGAGGGAGACAAACAAAATCTTGGGCTTTTATTTGGTATTGACAGGGGTGATGGGTGACATCAAACGGACGGGCAGAACGACATACTGACAGCTGATTGGGGAGTGTTGGTGCGTGCAAAAAGTGGAAGTTCAATTTCTCAGATTTGCAAGAAGAACGCGGAAGTCAGTGTTGAAGGCAGGCCAGCGCCATGTTGCCTTGGAACCATGCACATGGGAAGAACTCGTCACTAACATTAAAATATTTTTTTGTTGTTGTTGAGACAGGAAAGGAGAAGGTGAAAAGTAATGGGAATAATGTGCCAGCCAGGAGAAGGCTGAGTAAGCAGGAGCAGGGCCAGGGGGCTGGATGGGTAGGAGTTGCACCTGGCCTGGCGCTGATCTTCAGGGCATAATGTGGTAGAGTGCATGGGGTATGACTCCCTGCTGGGGGTGGGATACAGGCCTGCCCAGGTGTGGTCCACAGTTTCTGGACGTGGAAACAATGTTCTTGTCCCCCTCCCCTATCCCAGACACTCTCAGGACCTTTAGGCAAAAGCACAGAGCACAGGGAGAGCAGCCCAGCTGGGATTTTAGACACATAACATGGTAGAGTAACTGCCTCCCCCAACCCCAGGCACATCAGTCTGTTCCCCTCACTGTCATAGTCCAACCTAAAAAAGAAAAAAAAAAATCAGGTACCATGCTGTCAGGACCCATCTCATTTATCTGCCTGCCAGCCCTGGGAGACATGGCCGTTATTAAGTATGGATGAGAATCAGATTAACAGATGCTGAGTAACTTAACCAAATTCACCTAGCTGACTTTCAGGTAGAGCCAAGATCTGAAAGCAAGTCCATCTGACTCCGAGGTCTGTATTTTACTGCTTCTCTTTCCTGTGTGAGTCCTAGCTGAACAGCTGCACTGAGTTAAATAGTGTAGCCCCAAATTCATGGCCACCTGGAATCTCAGAATGTCACCTTATTTTCAAGATGAAGTTATACTAAGTTAGTATGCTAGCACATGACTATAATTCCAGCACCCTGGGAGCCCAAGTCATGAAGATTGCAAGTTCAAGCTCAGCCTTAGCAACTTAAACAAAATAAAACAAAACAAGAGGTTATGCTAGTCCTAAGGGTTGGACTTAATCCAGTGACTGATATTCTTTTGAGAAGAGGGAAATGCAGACACATAGACATGATGACACAGAAGGTCATGATGCATCTAAAAACCAAGGAAGATCAAGGGCGTGTCACTTCTGCAATCAGAATCTTGAAAGAATAACCCACTCATTGTCTCAGTTATCCCTCATCCAGCACGGCAATCCAGCAAGAAAGACTTTCTTGATTCTTCGTCTCTGTTTCAGGCAAAAATGAACTCTCTTCTTGTTTAAGGAATATATCCTGAACTCTCAGCTCATTTAGAATGCTATTTTATTGTAAGTGATTTCTTTCCTCCCATCTATCAAGACCCTCCACCAGTCAGGGTCAGGTCTCAGTTGCCACTCTGACTAAACATAAGTGAAGTAATAGCTTATCAAGTCCAAACCAATAAATAGTGGGTTGGGTCAGGGAGGAAGTGGAAACTGTCTAGTTTCACTCCAGCAAACCTTGAACACCTAGCTTTGAGAATACAATGATAATGAAATGTCAGCTCAGCCCCTGAACTGTAAGAGTTAGGGATTTTGTGGAGGGAAGAACCCTGTGTCAATTTGAGTGTAGAAGTTCAACTAAGCACTCAGCAGAGGGCCAAGGTCCTTACTTTGTAAACGTTCTGTGCAAGAGGTGGAAATGGGAGAGGGTATGAGTGCTATACTCAGCCGGATAAGGGTTGGGGTGGGGGGCCTGCTTACAATATAAAGGAGGAAAAGAGGCTTGCTCACCCCCATTTTGCTCTTACTGCGTTTACTGTTTTCTGCCACCTTGAATTTTTGCCCCTGTGCCATGCTTGGAGCCAGATGATCATGAAGTGAAACCTCCACAAATTATGAGCTAAATAAACCTTTCCTTCCTTAATTTTGAGTGTTGGGTATTTTGTCCCAGCAAGGAGAGAAAAGTAACTAAGACGCCCTATGAGTGGTCAAGTACCACTTATAACTGGATCCATCATGTTGCAGAGATAGCTAAAGTGCTCTGGGAGCACAAAGAATAGAACTATCTGGTGAATCTGGGAAAGCTTCCTGAAGGAGGGGGTCATTGCTTTGAACATATTTTAAAATCTGTAATACACACAGATAAATGCTCCAGAACTCAAAAGTTACCAAAGGGTGCTATGTAACAACTTTGTAACAACGTACCACAAATGGGGTGGTTTAAAACAACAGAAATATATTGTCAGTTCTGGAGGGTAGATTCATACCTGTCCAGATCCACAGCAAGGTATCCAAACTACCAAAGACCAAGACCTTGCTCAAGGTTCAAGAGGAAAAATCTGTTCTGTCCCTTTCCCTTTAGTTTCTGATGATTTGCTGGGCTTTGGTCCAGTTGTTCCTTCATCTCTTCATGTGGTGTTGTCATTTTGTGCTTGTTAATGTTCAAATTTCTCTCTTTTAAAAAAACTTATTGGTACATTTTAAATGTACATAATGATGATACTCACCATAGGGAATTGTGCCTGTATATGATATCTTGCTTCTTCTTTTTTTCCCATTCCTCTGCCCTCCCTTCAATCCTTTTTCCCCTTCTTGTTTACAAAAGCTTCGCTTCCATTTTTTCTTTCTATTCTCTTTTTTCTCCCTTTCTGCCCTTCACTTGTTTACCTTCTCATTTGAACATTTGGTTCCCATTTCCCAATATCTAATTATATATTTTGGTCCTTATTTACACTTTAGACTTGTCACCACAGAGAAACAATGTAGTATTTAAATATGTCTGTCTGATTTATTTACTTAAGAGTATGTTCTTTCGGTGCATTAACTTAGCTAGAAATGGCTTCAGTGTATCCTTTATGGCAGAGTAAGTACTTCACAGTATATAAAAAGGTCACATCTTTATCCATTCATTGGCTGATGGACATTTGGGCTGTTTCTAAGATTTAGCTGTTACAAACTATGTCACTGTAAATAGGATTGCATGTATATCATTGTGGTTTGATGTTTATAATTTTTTAGGGAAAATACCAAATGGGGGGAATAGTTGGGTCAAATGGGATCTCTAATTCTTGTATTTTATTTTATTTTATTATTTTTAATTACATATTGTCCTCTTAGAAATAGTTGTTCAAGTTACAAAATTAAAGCATACAAAGTGGACATTCAAACAATGAGGCTGCAACAGTTCTGTTCAATGATCCAACAAAAACTTAGCAACATGGTTATCAATCCTACACACTTAAACATACATGCAGTTATATCCTTTAGAGCACTTTTCCTGTCTTTTACAATAGCAATTACACATTTTGGGATTTATTACTCCTACAGTTCTTATTACTTTTTACACTAGAGTCACAACGTGATATTTATAAATAGGATTCTTATTTATTTTACTTATGAGGATAGTCTCAAATTATCTCCATTTACCTATGAGGCCTCAAGATCATCCTTTTTTATAGCTGAGTGATATTTCATTGTATAAAAATACCACATCTTTTTCATCCACTCTGCAGTTGATGAGCATTTCAGTTGTTTCCAAGATCTAGCTATTACAAATTGTGTTGCTATGAACATGGGTGCACATATATCACTGTGACATGACCTTTTCAGTTTTTCTGGGAAAATGCCCAGGAGGGGAATAGCTGGATTGAGTGGAACTTCCAATCCTAGTCTCCTGAGAAATCTCCATAGTGATTTCCATAGTGGCTGCACCAGCCTACACTCCCACCAACAGTAGGGCAGTGTTCCTTTTTCCTCATAGCCTCGCCAACATTTGTTATCAATTGATTTCTTGATGGCAGCTATTCTTTCAGGGAATGAGATGAAATCTCAATGCTGTTTTAATTTGCATTTCTCCAATGACACCAGGCATGTTTATCTTGGGTGTGCGCATAGCTTTTAAGTCTCTGTCCAGTGAGCTCAGTGGAAGACCTCAAATGATATAGTCCTGTACGAGCTCGTGTTCTCTAAAATCAAAGAATGAATTTTAAGAACAATGTAGGTTAAAGAGCAGAATATATTGAGAGAAAGAAAGCCTCTGTCTGAAAGAGACAGAATGGGTCCTGAGAGAGTTGCCCTAATTCTAGTTTTTTGAGGAATCTCCACACTGATTTCCACAGTAGGTTGCACCAGTCTACACTCCCCCCCTCACCCCAACAGTGGAGAAGGTTTCATTTTTCCCCACAACCTCACCAGCATTTATTGGTTGGTTTCTTGATGACAGCCATTCTTTCTGGATCAGATGGAATCTTAGCAAGTCTGTTTGTTTGTGTTTCCAGCCTTCCAATCCGGTTCATGGAGCTTTATTCAAATGAGAGTGATAAGACCCTGTTTGGTTCTCACTGTCCTTGAAGGAGTTGGCCCTGTTTGGCCCAATTTCCCAGAAACCCAGTGCCACAGCCCTCTCACTTTCTTCAAAACTCCCAGGACCAAGGAAGAGCCCTGCCTAGAAGCTCTTTTCAGAACCTATCCTCACTTAGGCCCTATCCTTCCCACCCATCCACCATTCCTCTTGTGAGGTACAAAAAGAGCCCAGGAATGATGAAGTTCAGGTGGAGATACACCCTGCTAGCTTCAAGGGCAAACTCTATCTGCTGACTGGAACAAACAGACATCAGTTACAACCAGTTCTTATGCTATGCATGTATGTGCACGCACAGAGGCACACAAACATATTCTCTCTTCTTCTTTTTTTTATTTTTGTTTTTAAATTTTATTTTGAAAGTAGTAAAATACAGCAGAACAAGATGGGACAAAGCCAATTGAGACAGTGTAGTGAAATTGGTACAGAACTTCACAGCAGGTTACCAGGATAACAGCAATAGGTACAATAGTGTATCTCATTTTCTTCACAATAGTTGTTCCTTCAATCAGGTACAGCAAAATCAAAGGAAATACCGAACTTATAAAAACAGAATATTGAATAGAGCAATACACTTAATCAGAACAGAGCAAAACAGTGATAAAAATATTTGCCTTCAAAGAGATGGGAGATGGAAATCCCCCTTATTTGCTATATTGCATATAGTTAAACTCTCGAGAGATGCTCAGATCTCTGGCTCTCACTTGCTCACGGGGGAGGGAGAGAGTGGAAGGATGATTGATTCTTAGCCCACGCGCCAGTAGACTCACAGGTGCTTACCAGAGTGGCAAGCTGGCTGCTAGTTTTCCCAGCATCCCAAGTTCCAACATGGCACCGATCTCAGGAAATGCTGATGGTTCTCGCCCTGGGGCAACTGCAGCTTGGGAGGCCACAGCCACTTACCAGAACGGCGAGCTGGCTACTTCTTCTCTCTCTTCTTAAAGGGGTTCATTGTACTTCGTATGCCCTCATTTAACTAATTATAACTGACAAATAAGGTACCATTTTGAAGTAATGTGGGTTGGGACTTCATTTGAATTCGAGTGACACAATTCAAACCATACCAGGTACTCAGTGAAAAATATTCCTCCCTTCTGACATTCAGCAGCTTCCCAATCCTTGCTCCTTGGGCAACCAGTGTCCACAGTGTACTGGATATCCTCCAGAGTCTTCTATTCATTTTCAATATTTGCCTATATGCACATTCTTCCCATTCAATGATAGCACATTGTGTGCTCTGGTATACATCTTACTCTTTTTACTTAAAAATGTTTCTGTAACATTTTCCCTGTCAGTCCATACAGATATTATTTATTCCTTCAAGAGGCCATATAGTCCTTGTATTGATTTAAGTGGCTCCCTACTAATAGACATTTAAATAGTTCATCTTCTCTTACAAGCAGTGCTGCAATGTATATTTTTATGCATATGTCATTTTGCAAGAATGTAAGTAGATCTTTTAATACCTGGAAGAAGAAGTGTTCCATCATCAAACCAGTGCATTTTAAAATTTGAAAAGGACAAGAAGCCACTGTGGCTGCTGTTTGAGTGGTGTAGAAAGGAAGAAGTTGATACACTGGGTAAAATTGCTGTCTGCTTCCCAGATCCCAACCCTCACACAGTGCTATGGAGAAGAGGTTGTTCATAATATAAACAGGTAACCAGCAGTGAGAACTTGCCTGTTACAATGGAAAACCATTAGAAGGACCTTTAAAAAAAAGTGCATCTTGTGTGGCAAACATGGAATATAAGAATGTGCAGCTTTTATCCCAGTTTATGACTTCATGTACTGGATGAGTTCATGGGAGGCATATAACAGGTCTTTGTAGGAAGAAACAGAAAGGAGTTTCAAAAGCCATTAAGAGAGCTAAATAATGGGGTTAATGCCAGTAATATACAAGGGTCAGACATTCTGATCATTGCCAATCTGATATCTTCCTTTTATTCTTTTAATTTACATTTCCATTATTGTGAAAATAATTGGACATCTTTTCATGTGCTCAAAAGACTTTTGGAGTTCCTTTTCTGAGAACAGTGTGTACCTATTCTTTGGCCATTTCTCTGTTGAGATTGAGGAGGAATGAAAAGGATTTTTATAGATGGAGAAGAGGGAATAAAACAAGTCGCCAAGTAATTGTGGGATACACGAAGACAGGGTCACTGGCATTGAAAAATATCCTGAGGTGTTCTGCCTCTGTTCTAGTTGCTTGGGATTTGTTATCCAAGTTTCTCCTCCTCCCAATGCCTAAAGCAGCAGCCAGCTCTGAAAACAAGAGAAAAGCCTGTAGATTAAATTCTAGGTTTAGAATTGCAAATTTGAGCTTGGAATGTGAAATATCACAGAATCCACTAGGCCCCTCTTCTGAGCCCAGTTTATCTCTAAGTGTTGTTTTAAACTTGGTTACAGGTATAGGGAAATGAGAGGTAACAGTTTGTTGAATCCATTAGGAATAAGCTTGGGAAAAAGTTGTCACAGAGTGAATGTCAGCAACATGATCTAGGACATAGCATTCTTTATGGGTTGTTCTTTTGTCTTTTCTTCACTGACTAGGGTTAAGATCAAACTCAAATCAGCAGGCATTTCAGTATGAATCTCTTATTATCTTAGAAAATATGACCAAATAGGGTCAGAGAGTTGTTTTCAAGATTGAGAAAGAATCAAGGTTGTATTTTGTGGATCTCTGTTGTCAGGTAGTTTTTATGATGGGATTGGTGTTGCATCCTCTATAGTTTCCAAAAAGTACACAAAGTTACTTTCAGAAGGTTGACAAAACCTCACTGTTTTGTGCTTCTACTCTCCAGGAATTTATCAAACACCTCCTTGCCAAAAATGCCTGAGATAGACTCTATGGAAGGTTCCAGAACCTTCTATGCATGATCCATGCATTATAAGATGGTAGACTCTGGCTAGTAAGGTCAAGACAGAGGTAATGATTAATTTTATGTGTTAATTTGACTGTGCGACAGTGCCTAGACATTCATTCAAATAACATTTTGGATGTTGCAAATATATATATATATATATATATATATATATATATATATATATATATATATTTTGGTACCAGGGATCAAACTCATGACCTAGTGCTTGCCAGGCAGATGCTTGTGCCACTGAGCTAAATCCCCAGCCAATTTTGGATGTTTGGATATTTCTTGTAAGGTTTTCTTGGGGGGAGAGGATGAGATTAGCATTTATTTAATTTGTCTTTTCAAGACAGAGTCTCTCTATACAGTTCAGGCAGGTCTTGAACTCACTTTGTAGCCCAGGCTGGTCTTAAACTTGCAACAATCCTCCTGCCTCACTCAATCATTTAAAGATCTTTAACAGAACAAAGACTGACCTCCATAGAAGAAGGGGTCTGCCAGAAGACTGTTTTTGGATTCTTCCTTGGATTTCCAGCTCTATCCTGAAGATTTTAGATTTGCACTTCTACATTTTGTAAATACACATATACATAATGATCACATTCATCATGGAGAATTTGTACCTGTACATGATATACATGTACAGGTACAAATTGATTCTTTTTTTTTTCGACATTCCCCCACCCTCCCTTCAACTTCCCCTCTCCATTTACAAAAGCTTTGTTTCCATTTTTCTTCTTTTGTCATTTTTTTAAACTTTTCCCTTCTTGCCCTTCCCTCTTCCCCCTCTTTTGTTCCCCTTCCATTTGAATATTGTCTTCCTATTTCACAATATCTGTTATACATTTTGGTCCTTACACTTTTGTATTCTCATAACAAAGAAGCAATGTGCTATTTCCACATGTGTGTCCAATTTATTTATCTTAAGTGTATGGTCTCAAGATGCATCCATTTACCTAGAAATGTCTTGAGCATATCCTTCTTTATGGTAGAGTAATACTCCATTGATTAAAAAAAAACCCACATATTTATCCATTCACCAGTTGATGGGCACTTGGGCTGTTTCCAAGATTTAGCTATTACAAACTGTGCCACTATAAACATGGGTGTGCATATATTGTTATGGTATTGCTACAGGCAGCTGAGCCAGTTAGAAATATTATAGGTAGTTAGACAGGGCTAGGCCCTGGAAGAAGCTGGTAAGAGGACCAGATGTCTGATAACCTTGGAGGAGACACCCACCTCTTGCTGTGGGCCAGATCTCAAAACAAATGTAAGCACACCCTTAAGTATAATCCTTAGGGATTAAATCTGGATCATCTTATGCCCACTTTGCAAATTCTCATTTTCCCACCTTTGATCCATCTAATCTCATGGTTTTCTTCTATAAAAAGTACCTAGAAAAGACAGAGTCTGGGGTAACCCGCTCAGGACCCCCTTCTGTCTCTCTTCAGACAGAAGTTTTCTCTCAATAAACATATTCTACTCTTCACCTCTGTTGTTCCTAAAATTCATTCTTCGATTTTAGAGAACACGAACTCACGGACATAGTAGGTCAGGTGTTTCATTCCCCTATATCAGCCTGATGCTTTTAATTCTTTCTGGATGATACCAAGAAGAGGAATATCCCCAGCACTCCTCCCCTTTTTTTAAGTTTGTTTTTTTTTGAAAAAACAGGGTCTCTCTAAGTCACCCAGACTGGGATCAAACCTGCTGTCTTCCTGCCTCAGCCCCCCCCCCCCAAGGCTGAGTGTTACAGGCATCACAAAACCTGGCTTAGGGTTGTTTTTAGAGGATCTAGACCTGGACTTTAACCTTCTAAAGAAACAGCCTTAAGGTTGGTATGGGAAGAATTTGTAACAATTAGAACGAGCTCCTGGATTCTGGAAGCATTTTACTTGCACGATTTCATCCAATTCTCAACAAATAGTTATGAAGCTGATACTGTTATTATTATGAAGCTGATACTACTATTGTTGCCATTAACTAATAGAATACACCGAAGCTCAGAGATGTTAAGAAACTTTTGATGAGTAGAGAGCCAGGATTAGAGCGCAGGGGCTTAATTCCCATCTATTTTGGAGAGCGCTAGATAGAACAGAGTCAAAGTATAGTTCAGTGAAAGAAACAACAGAACTTGGTGATGGAACAGCTTCTCCCATGAGCCCAACTAAATAATTAATGCCACTTATTATCATCAGGACAACTAACTCAAAGGGAATATATGTTGTGGGTATAACTTAATGAGAAAAAACACATCTAAATTAATTGACACTAAGCGCTACTAATAATAGCAAACACTACCATGGCGCTTTCTCTGCGCCATTACCCCTTATAGGATTCACTGAATCCTCACCAGAAGCTGAAGAGGGAGAAGCTATACTAGGTATGGTGGTACATGCTTGCAATTTTGACAGTTTGGGAGGCTGAGGCAAGAGGATTGCAAGCTCAAGTCTTGCCTGGGCACTTTAGCAAGATCCTGTCTCAAAATAAAAAATAAAAAAGACTGGGTGGTGCATGACTGTAATCCTAGCATTCAGGAAGCTGAGACAGCAGGAGAGATTGAGTTACAGACCAGCCTGAGCTGTACAGGGAGTTCAAGGCCAGCCTGAACTACACAGGGAGACTCTATCTTAAAAAATTAAAAAAATAAAAAGGAGTGGGAGCGTAGATCACTGTGTGGTCCTGGATTCAATCCTCATTCCTACAAAAAACAAAGAAAATAGAGGGGGAGGAGCTATTGTTATCATCTCTCTTTCCCAGATAAGGAAACTAAGGCACAGAGAGCTCAAGGAATTTGCACACAGTCCTACAGCAGCAGAAGTGTCAGAGGGAGTTTTTAAAGTCTAAGCAGGCTGACAGCAGAAGGTGGAATCTAAACTACAGGCCATGCACCTTCCATGAACTTCTGCAATGTAAAAGTTTCCTACAGTACCTGAGGCTAGTCCTCAGCAAAACAACCCACTTTGCTGAAAGCCTCAGAATTTGCTTTTCCCTCTTACGTCATTCTGTAAACCTGGGCAGTGAGACATAAAATTGGCCCAAGGACTTTGAAATAATGAACCCCAGGGCCAACATACTCAGACTTCACACCCACGGTGTGGGAATCCCATGTCTGCAGTAAGTGGCTTAGTGGTTTGGCCTGACCTGCAAAAATAGGTTCTTTGTCCAGACGTTAGTTTCTGAATTGGTTGGATGGTTGTTTGTGGTAACTTGAGAAGTTGTTTGATGAGGTGCCCATGGAGAAATTTTTTCCAGGCCCCTAGTTAAACATTTTCATTATACAGATGTAGCCTTCTAGGTGTTTAATAAAGCTCTGATTAATTTGGATGCCTGAAAAATTATATTTGGAGGGATTTCTATTAACAAACCAGAGGAGGAGCAGTCACTGATGTCTTTTTTGTAAAGGAGAGTAGCTTTCCATACACTCCTACTCTGCCATTTGAGAACTAAACTTGGAAAAGGGAGGGTGCTCATGTTTATGTTCAGGTCAAGGTAGCTTTGAACCCTCTTTCTTTTCTGCCACTGCAGCTGGGGGACAACCTGAAGCTGCCCACAGTCCTCCCTTTTTCATGAACATCCTTCAAGGGCTGCCCTCTACCCTGATTCCCTGATTTCTAGTCCTACCTAGAGCATCTCACCTTACCCCAAAATGTGGTTGACAGATTCCTTCCTGCCAGAAATGTAATTCTCCATTTTTTCCCCCAGCAATAGGGAGGGTTAAAAGTTTGAGTCTAGCCCAGGCAAGTTAGCAGTTTAGTAAGACTCTATCTCAAAATTCAAACAAACAAACAAACAAACAAACAAAATAAAGGCTCAGCACCAAAAAAACAAACACACAAATCAAAAACAAACCAAGGAAAACCTTCAGGGACTGCAGACTCAGCTGACATCTTGAGTACATAATGTACTGAGCCAAAATACTCAGCTAAATTGCTTCTAAATTCCTGATCCACGGAAACTATGTGCTACAGTTTGGATCTAAAAGACTCATGTGTCGAAGTCTTGGGCCCCTGTACAGCAGTGTTCAGTGGAGGGGTTTTTCGATATGGACATTATCATGAAGTCTTGAGTCTTATCAATGGATTGATTCATTGATGGGTTCATAATTGAATGGACTGTTGGGAGCCGGTGTAAAGTACAGGAGGTGGGGCCTACTTGGAGGAAACAGGTCACTGGAAACGTGTTGTACAAGGGTGTGTCTTGTTGTCTCCATCCCCACCTTCCACACCAGCTTTGGGCTGCCCTGTAGTGAACAGTTTTGCTCTTCCACGCCCTTCTGCCAAGATAGTCCGCCTCACCACAGGCCCAGGAACAACAGAGCCAGCTGACCACAGACTGAAACTTCTGAAACCAAGAGCCAAAAATACATCTTTCCTCCTTTAAGTTGTCCTCAGGTATTTTGTCACAACAGTGAAAATCTGATTCATAGACTATGTGCAATGATAAATGTTTGCTGCTTTTTATGCCACAAAGTGTTGGGGAAAATTAATGTTATGTTGTTTCTTCCCAATGACAACTCTCTGTATCAGCTGTGTGCAATTATAGTCATGCATTGCACAGTGACATTTGGGACTGCTTGTACAATGGTGATCCCATAAGATCCCATTGCCAAGTGACATCACAGCTTAGTTTATATAGGTGCACACTGTGATGTTTGCACAGGTACACACTATGACATTCACACAATAACAAATTCACATAACACATTTCTCAGAATACTTTCCTGCCTTTAAGTAGCACTTGACTGTTCTTACTATTTACTCACGGCTAATTAATGTAGTTGGTGAGTTCCCATCTACATAATAGGGTCGGTTTATGCCCTGGGTTTAGCACTTGCTCCATTGGAAGCAAGAAAAGGAAGCACCAGACCGGGGGTTTAGCTCAGCAGCATAAGTGCCTGATTGGCAAACACAAGGTCATAAATTCAATCCCCAGCACCAAAAAAAAAAAAAAAAAAGAGGAAGCACCACTCCTCTTCCTCTTCCTCTCTCTGTCTCTCATTCTGATATATATATAATATATATATATTATATATGTATAATATATGTATTATATATGTATATAAAATATATATATTTGACATAAGTATGTCAATTAACATGAGTATGTAACGCTAAATATCATATGTACTTACAGATTAACTTTACATTGAGGATTTTTATTTTGCTTGTTTTTGTGGGACTGGGATTGAACACTGGGCCCTTGCATTGACCTACATCCTAAGCCCTCTAGTTTTGTCTTGATCTAGATATCCTGCCCAAGTCTGATATGCTCATAGGTGGGGCTTTTGGAAATGGCCTGGTGCCTGTTGCCTGCCATTCCATGGCCTAGTTTTCCTATGCCATGCCACCCTGCCTTGAAGCTGGCTGATTATGGACTGAAACCTCTACAAACTGTAAGCTAAAATAAAACTTTAACTCCTTTAACTTTTGAGTAAGTTATTTTGTCTCAGCAGCATGAAAATAACTAAGACATTTTAGATTTTCTTTTTATTTTGAGACAGGATCTCACTAAATCACAAGTTAACTAGGTTGAAACATAACTCTCTGGCCTCAGTTTCTCAGAGTTCTGAAATTATAAGTTTATGCCATCAAATCTTGCATCAGCTCTTTTTAAAAAAATTTTTTTTTGTCTTTTTGAGACAGGGTCTTGCTATGTGGTTCAGGCTGACCTTGGGCTTAATTTGTAGCCCAGGCTGGTCTTGAACTTGCAACAATCCACCTGCCTCAGCTTCCCAAGTGCTGGGATTACAGGCGTGCACCAAATTTTATTTTGAGGCAGTCTTGTTAAATTGCCCAGGCTGGTCTTGAATTTGTGATCCTCTGATCTTAGTCTCTCAAGTAGCTGGGATTATAAGCTTATGACATGCAACTTTTACATGAGTGTATAAAAAAGCACATTTTGCAATTTCTTCTCTTATACATGGGACCAATAGATAAATTTATTCAACATGTACTGCATCCTGCTTTATATAAGAAGACAGAAGACATAAAAAGAATGTATAATCTGATAGAAGTATTCAGACTTGCACATTAATAAAATACTATGCAGAAACACCTAGAGCCCTACACCTGGGACTTTGAAGTGGCTTAGTCCTGAATATTATGTATTAAAACCTTTGAACAGATAATCTTCCCTACTAGAACATGATACCCATGAGTGAAGGTATTTACCCATAACTCCATCTCCCAGAGCTGTACATGGCAAATTTTCTCACATTTGGTACACAGTAGATATTTATTTAATGAATCTCACTGTGCCTTTACAGCCTTATGAAAAAAAAATAGAGAGGTTAATGTCTAGGTCCTAGAAAGTCTCCTGGATTTGAATCCTGGCTCCATGACTTGCTGCAAAATGATCTTGGTGACGTTACTGGTTGTGGTGACTCAGTTTCCTGATATGAAAAGTGTGGTTAATAATAATACCCTAGTAACAGTACCAAACAATTATACTAGTAGAGTTGTCATTTGGATGTCATAAGACAATTCATGTACCACAGTTTGAATAGTGCCTGATGTGATAAACATTAAAATGTCAACTCATTTCTGTCACTACAATGGTCGTCAAAAAAAAAAAAAAAAGACTACAATGATCCTCATTTTACAAAGAAAGGAAGGCTTGGAGATGTTCACTGAGCCATGTCTGTATTTTAACTATCACTCTAACATCACCCGAAAAAGTAGAAAAGCAAAGCAGACCAAGATTTGTGTCAGAGTGTTTTCATGTAAGGTAAAGATGAAGTGTTTGTTCATATCCAAAGATGATAAAATCAGTGGAGAACCTCTTGAAAATAGTTTGTTTTAACCCGAGGTCAACAAACCCTAGCACAACTTGTTTTTATTACTTTCCTTCTTAAGGCATTGGTTGTTTCTGTCAGAGAAGCCCCCTGGTGTGGGTAGACAGACCGGGTGTTGGTGCAGCCATTCTTTTGCACGACTCATGAGGCAGTTTATAACATAATTTAGAAATACCAGGGATAGCAGGATTACTAATCATGTTGACTGCTGATGTAAACTCTATTTAGATACACTTGCTTCAAAAATAACCTAAAATACAATTACCACCAGGAAGACCGGGCTAGTTGAATGACTACGGAAATATCATTCAGATAGTTCATTAACTAATTACAGTGCTCCACAAACACAGCCTCCTTCAAGGCAGTGGCTGTAGGGATAATTCTCAGGGTTGGGTTCAGAGGACCGGAGGGTGTATAGTTCTCTTATGGCATTAGCATCACGAGGTGGCACTCTTGATAAAGGGAGACTTCCTCCCTTGCTGTATGTAGCATCTGTGGGAAGGTGCTACAGGAGCCCAGAAATACTTCCATGGCATCAAACAACCCTATTCCTCCCCTCTTGGCTCACTCCATTTATAATTCAACGCAGACTTTCAGAGAGATTGGACAAGGCATGCAGGTGTCTGGTCATTTGTGTAGTTTGAATCCACTGTTTTTGCTGCATTGAGCAATGCATTGGACAATGATTTATTAGAGACAAAAGGACCCCTCTGTCCTGCTGCCTGGAGAGTACCTGCCAGAAAGGTGTGTATCCTCACTAGCCCACCAGGCAGGTTGGGCAACCAGCATACTAGGATTTTTGAGTGTTAGAAAGTGTAAAGGTGTTTGCAAAGCATATAAAAACCCCACTGCTTTGTGCAAATCACCCCTTGAATCTGCAGAGAAGTGAGTCATAGAGGTATCTACTTCAAAGACTTAATGGATCAGGTGACATAAGAAATGTAAAGATTTTTAGGATAATGTTTGCCATGAAGCCAAGCCACCAAATGTATGAGCTATTCTTCTTGTCATCTGACTTGACACATTTCCACACAGCATTTGCAAGAGACAGATTCCGACTCTGCTCCTTTCCTCTGTGTGCAGCTCTGTGTGCTGTCAGCCCGTCCTCCCGTGGCCAGCCATCTGATGGTCCCAAAGACCAACTACTCAAAATGCTTAATAGGAATTTGTTCTGAACTTTTAAGATCAATGACAGTAGAAAACCCTCCTCTGCCTGGCAAAGATCTCCCAATAGTCCCTGTTTAGATCTACCAGGCCACTCCTTGCCTTTTTTTGAAAAGAAAGAAAGAAAAGAAAAAAAAAAAGAATCTTTACATCTCCAGCTGTACTATGCTATTTTTCTGTTTTCTTCCAAAGTAGTGAAGTCAGACATCACTTGGGCCAAAGACAAGATTAACATTTCTCCACCTGGTAAACATACCCATCTGGATTCAACACAGGGAGCATTAACATTCCAACCGTTTACTGTAATCAGCTAGAATGACCCAGGCTGCAAGCGTGGAAATTAAATTCTAGAAGTGTGTTTCCCGTCCTGGAAGCTGTTTCAATTACAGCTTCTTTAAGATGAACCTCTGGTAAGCAGCACAACTACAAGCTCTGGCACCTACGTAATGAGCCTGCACAAGGGGAACCTGGCCCTGAGTCAAGGAAGACGCCACCTGCAGGCTGAGTACACAGCCACTAGACAGAGGGACAGACTTGCTCCACCAAGCACCTGTGGTAAAACAGACATCCAGAGATTCTGAGTGAACCTGTCCTTAAACACTTTTGGTCCAATATCAATGTAGGTTGAGACCAATAGGTCATTTCCATGAAATAGATAGTGCTAAACCTCAGTGCTGTGGATACATTGGTTTAGTATGGGATTGAGAAGATGTGACCCCAGATCAGGTGTGGTGGCGCACACCTGTAATTCCAGCACTTGGGAAGCTGAGGCAGGGGGATTGCTGTGAGTTTGAGGCCAGTCTGGGTACATAGTGAGTTCAAGGTGAATCTGAACTACATAGAGAGACTTTGTTTAAAAACAAAACAGAAAAAATATGACCACAAGTTAAATCTCTATGATTAAATAATAGTCAGAGGGGAAATAAAAACAATTAAGATGTGTTATGTACATGTACCAGCTCCCTACAATGAATATAATAATTATGGATTGTAAACATGTACTAATAAAAATAAAAAATAAAGAATAGCCTTGTAAGGAGAAGTGGGAAGGGTATTTCAAGTACAAGAAAGAACAAGCAAAAGCCAAAAACAACAGAGCACATGTGTATGTCTACAAACATGCACATGTGTGTCACTCCAGCCAGCCCAGGATGCCAGGGCAAGGAAGGCAGTGCCAAAAGACCAGCAGGGCACACCTTTGTCCTCACCACCATTTTTCAACAACATCAGGTCCTTTAGACACTGTCCTGGAATTTTGTTTTTAAGACACCAGATTTCTTGTACATGAGGGATACAGCTGTGTGAGTCCTCCTAAGATTCCCAGAGAAAACACCTTTTTATTTCCAAACTCCATCTTCAGAGTAGGAAATGGGTCCTTGGGATTGGAACAGTCAGCTTGCAGAGGCAGAGGAGCCCATGGGGCAAACCTCAGAGCACAGCGGTCAGCCCTAGAAGGACCCGGCTGTAAAGCACAGGAGTGATTTTTGGAGCAGTTTCAGAGGTCACTGCAGAGGCGGCTGTGGTGTGAACTGGTAGGAGATAATACTTTGCTAAAGATTCCTCTGGTGTGGAAATGACTTGGAGGTTGAACAGAGGCTCTTGTTAAAGCTGAGTCATGAAGCAGGAGCCTGTACTTGCTCCTTTTATCTATGCTTCCATTTGGGTGAAGGCTGCTTAATAAGGGCGGGCTGGGTGTGTGAAACCTACACCTGGCTGCCATCAGCCCACTCAGGATGGGTGTTAGTAGAGAGTCAGACAGACCCGTGTTCCAGAAAGTCCTAACCTTGCAGTTGTTTGCTGGACATATGTCATTTAATTTCATTAAGTGCCAAGTTCTTTGCTATTAAAACAGGGACAAATCAAGCTCATGGGTTGCTGTGGGTGTCAAAACAATGTTCATGGAAATCTGGCATTGCAATGAGTATTTAATAATAATGGTTTATCCAGGTGTAACTGAATAAAAGATTGTAGCTAATGTCTACTTCTGAATTTGCCTGGCTACTGGAGAAGCAGTTTGGAGGCCTCCTAAGATGTCATTCATCATGGTGGCCAGTGGGGTCGCACAAGTAGGAACCCACAGTTGGTTATTCCTGAGGGCCTCCTGCCAGCTTTTCCTCCTCTGTGTATCTTCTGAGCTCTGCACGTGAGCCAGCAGCTTCCTAACCACCTTCTCCATGCAAGGATGTGGGGAAAAGGGCATCTAGCCAAAAGCTGCAATCTGGGTTTTCTTTTAGTACCATAACTGAAGGTGAACATTTCCATTGCTCTTCTCAGTTTTGAAATCCCCTAAGCAGGGAAGATTTAGTTTGTTATTTTTTTTTCTAAGATTAAAAAAAAAAAAAAAAGAACCAGGCTTGGGACATAGCTCAGTGATAGGCTCTGGAGTTAAACCCTATCAAACAAAAACAAACAAACAAACAACAACAACAAAATCTTAAACACTGTAGGACACAAATTGACAGGGTCTCTCTATATAGCTCAGGCTGATCTTAAACTCATTATGTAGCCTAGCTTCAAACTCTTGGAAATCCTCCTGCTTCAGCCTCTCAAGTGCTGGGATCAGAAGTATATGCCACCATGCCAGAATACTTTACTGCTTCTGGTCTCAATTTCCTAAGATGTAAATGACATAATAGTGAAACCTTCCTCTTAGGTTATTGTGAAGATTAAATGAAAACATATGAAACATGTTGGGAGAAAACAAGCATTCAACAAGTCATAGCAATTATCATAAAGTATTCTGCTTGCTGAGTTGACTTAGGATTTTTCCAGAAACATTCCATGTTTACAAGAAAATACATTTACACACACCTGAACATGGAAAGATGTTGTGTTTAATGTTCAATTCACTGTTTTCACTTAACAGTAATTTTGGGCATGTTTCCATATTAATGCATATTGATTCTCCCACATTGCATTTGAATGACTGGGCAGTATTTCATTGAATGGGTATATTGTAATTTATATGTCCAAAGGGAAATATTTAAAATCTATAATTATATATTTTTTCAGAGATTTTATATTTGAAAACACATGCGAACAACCACTTAAATAATTCAAATACATTTTTGGCATTTACAAGTCCTATAAACTTGACCCACATTATATACAAACAATGCCAGTGAGGCAAACTGGATCATCAGATCAAGAGCAGTGTGAGCCAGAATGGACGTGCCTAATGGGGCAAGCTAAAAACTGTACGTTACTATACTTTTTCCAGACTTAATTTGGAACAGAATGGAGCATTAAAGGAGGTGTGATAGTTATTTGCTCAGGCTTTTAAGTATAATATAAAAGCACCAGTGGTTTTACTATTATATTTTCCATTTGGCTTCCTAGCACCTCAAATTCAATCCATGTCCTGCTGTTCAAAGGTATTTTAAAATGAGCCAAGTCTTAATTGAAGTGGAAGTGCCTGAAGCCAAAGTTAATATCAGGAGCAACAGGGAGTCAAATTTATGGAGGTAAACTGTTATAGCTCTGCATCTGAAGTCCTTTCAGCTCCTGGGGCTACTGAAGTTCCTGTTGTAAACTGGATGATTGGTACCGAGCTAAATCAAATCAGAGGTGCAGCTCTAGTGATTCTGCTGAACTGTAGATTCCCTTGGAACATAAGAAAAGAGTTGTGCAACAGGTCCAAGGTGCCTAAGTCATACAGTACCTGGAGTGACTTCCACTAATAATTATGCAGTCTACTAAATATGCTAGCTACTGATCTGGAAGCTACAAACACAATGAATGATAGAATGAGACTGGGTCTCTGTCCCTGTGGAGCTTAAATTCTTTTTCATGGGATTGACATAAATAAGTAAAAATAAATAAATAAATGCAGTATTAATTAATACCAATAAACAAAATAATGAAAATGGAGTTGTTATTAGTACATTTTCTGTTACAATAACAAAATACCGGATCACAGACCCATCTCCTAACACAGACTTTCTCAGGATACTCAGCATGTTCCAGACCTTTGGATCTCCAGTGTGCAGATAATATTCCAATTCTGCATAAAGACAATTTTGAGAACTTTCAGAAAATTGGAGGTGTGGTAAACAGCACAGAAACAACCTCTCTGAGAGTCCGTGTCCAGACATTGGAATATAGTAACCTGAGGAAAAGAAGAAGGAAGGAAATGGGTCCCTGGGACCAGCAAGGTTCTGAATTGAGAATTAAAGACCACGAGGAGAGCAAAGACAGAGACCTCAACACAGAAGAAGGAGGTGAAGCCATATTTTCTCCCTGAGCCCTGACTCACTGTGTGGAAGGGCCAGGTTGCCCCTGCAGATGCATGGTAACTACTGGCCACCCCAGAGGCCTCTGCAGAAAAATGCACTAGTAGAGCGGAGCAGTGGACACAGCAAACTGCAGTGACTGTTGAGGTATTCAGGTTCAGATGTCCCCCAGGAGAGGGCAAATTGGCTGTTAGCCATCATGGAGAGGGTACAACTGAGTTTGGAAGTGAAAACAGCTGCTGGCTGGCTCCATGTAGCAGCTTGCAGTGTCATGATGAGGCAGAAGTCAGTAGGAGGTCAAGCAGCTGGGTTCAAGCTGTCAGGGAGCCAAATTCAAACCAGCACCAGGCACACGGAGTGTTTCAGGCTACCCCATAAAGCTGGCTTGCTGGGATTAATCAACAGGGATCTGGGCTCTGCCTATCTACTCCGTCACCAGTGAGATCAGAGACACACCCTGAAGTGGATATTTTTTTCTTTTTTTAACTTTGTCCTCTTATTTGTGATAGTTCATTCTTGCTTTTATTAGTATGAACATTGTTTCTGATTTTTTGTTCTGTTTTGTTCTGGTCTTGTTTTGTTATCTTCTTCCCCTCTTCCCCTCCTGATTTCACCGGTTTCCCAAAGTTTGTGTAATCTTCCCTTGTCCTCCAGCCTTGACTCTGATCTCTTTGTCTTCTTCCCCAAGCCCTTCTAAATTTTCTCCCCTGAGGGCAAAATTGCCATACTGAGAGTATATTTACACTATACAATTTTCTGGTATGTTTTAGATTTTCTTATATAACTGCAAATCTAGTTCATATGGTTAAAGGTGACAAATTAATAATGAACCACAGTTTGTAATTTTCTAGGGCTATGTTTGATGCTGTTGTTATTGCTGATGGCAGTACTTTACCCAAGGTAACATAATTGTTCTAACCAGTTTTTCTTTCAGGTATACCAAGACTGAGATTATCTAAGGGTCATAAAAAATAGTATAGGCCAATGCCAAAGTGCTGGGGGTTATGCAAAGTAGGAAGCAACTTCTCATCCACAATAATTTGAAGAGGTAGTATTCTTGCAACAGACTCAAAACCCAAAAGTCACACCTGGCAGACAACTCTGAGAAATAGTCATTTGCTAAAGATTCTAAACAGTAGCAATAAAGCTACCTGCCTAACCAATTTATAGGAATCAACCCAGAATTAAATTTTTAAAAAAGAAAGAAAATGAAAGACACCTAAGCAAGACCCAATTCTAGACTTTCAGCTCACCAAAGACAAGTCCTTGGGGCAGTGATGTGGAACAGTTTGAAAGCCACCCACCTGGACTCTCTGAAGTGGTAACAGCAGAAGTAACAGAGTAGATAAATGAAGCTCTAGAAAAAAATCAAATCAGAAACAATCTTTCCGATAACTACAGGGATAGTGACCAAGATGAAAAATATGCTTAGCGACTAGAGCAGATAGATAAAAAATAGAGTTGCTTAGCAAAATGATAGAAACCACAAACACCCAACATAAGAAAGAAAAGGAATCCATGAAACAGATTCAACAAATATCCAGATTATAAATTCCATTGAAAGTATATGCAGCAGGATTATCCACTGTGAGGACAGAATTTCAGACATAGAAGACAGAATTGCAGTCTGCAAACATGAAAACAAAGATTTCTTAAAAATAGCAAAGAACCATGAAAAATCAATTCAACGGCTGCTAGATGTTGCAAAGAAAAGTAATATGCGATCAACTGAGTCCATGAAAAAGCAGGAGATATCACAAACAACATTTAAAAAACACCTGTTCATAGAAGTAATGAAACAAAACTTTCCAAGCATGGATAAAGAATTTGACATACACATAAGTGAAGCATATAGAACTTCAATTAGCCATGATAAACAAAAAATCTACATTAAGGCATAGAACAGTCAAGATTCCAGAAATTCAACACAAGAACAGAATATTAAAAGCTGTTAGAGAAAAGAAACAAATCATCTGTAAAGGAAAGATCATTAGAATCACAGCAGATTTCTCATTACAATCCTTAAGCCAAGGAGAGCTTATAGTGAAGTATTTTATTTTTTTTAAGTTTTTATTTTAAAGAGAATAAAACAAAAGAGAACAGAACTAAGCAAATCAGAACAGAACAATGCAAGCAACACAGCACTTCACAACAAGACAACTGGACATCAACAGTAGCTACCATAATGTCTCTTTTCTTCAAAATAGTTGAGCATACCTTCACACATTGGACTTCAAAACCAAATAACAGGAAATGAACAATGGCTACTATAATATCTCATTTTCCTCAAAAATTTGTCTATACCATCACACATAATAAAATCAAATAAACCACAACAGGATAGAACCAATCAAAACAGAAGAACAAAAGTATGTAGGACTTCAAAACAAGATGATACTAAATCAGCAATGGCTATCACAATGTCTTGTTTTCTTCAAAAGCTGTTCATACTATCACACATAATAAAATAAAACAAAACAGAAAAAAAACAATAAAACAAATGAATGAAAGCATTATAAGACTTCAAAGCAATAGGAAACCATGATTACCCTAATATATCCCATTATATTCAAAATAACTGCCCCTACCATCTGACAGCATAAAATCTAACAAAACAAGACAGAACAAAGCCAAACCTAACAAAATTGTGTAAACAATGCAAGAGTTCAAGATAAGACATTAGTTTCCACCTTTCCCTCCCAGATGTTTTCTCCCCTTTGCTCTTACATTAACAATTTTGCTTTTGCATCCCATTAACTCCTTCTGTTTCTTATGCTAGGGTTCACTTGTGAGTTCAAACTGTTTTGGCCATGAACGGATCTCCAGTTGTGTACATTTACCGACAGGAGCCTTAAGATTATTCTACTTTATATCTGGGTAGCTTTCCACTGTATGAAAATACCATATCTTTCTTATCTGATGGGCAAGTTACTCTTTCTATTCTGATGGGCAAGTTATTCTTGCTTTTTTTTTTCTTGGTCTCCTGTCACATGGAACAATTGTTTTCTCTCCTTTGATTTTCAGTCTATGAATTTCTTTTCCAGTTAAATGTTTCTTGTATACAGTGTATCAATGGATCTTGTTTCTTGATCCACTCTCCCTGTGTTTCTTTTTATTGCTGAACTGAAGCCATCTACATTAATGGTTACAACCAGCATACATTGGTTTGTCTCTGCCCTGCTATCTTTCTGTTGTTGGCCCTCCACTTTTCCCCTTCATTCAGCTGCCTATCTTGTTTGGTGATCTCCTCTACTGCTGTTCCTGGAACCATGGTCATCTTTATCTCTCTCTAGAATATCCTTCAGCACTCTGTAGGGCTGGATTTGTGGTCATGAATTCCTTCAGTTGTTCTTTATCATGGAAGTATCTTATTTTTCCATTAATTTTGAAAGATAGTTTTTCAGGGTAGATCTAGGTTGGAAGTTGTTTTCTTTCAGGGTTTGAAGCACTTCACTCCAAACTCTTCTTGATTTGATGGTTTGTGTTGATAAGTCTGCTGTGATTCTGGTTGGTTTTCCTTTATAGGTGATCTGTTTCTTTTCTCTAATAGATTTTAATATTCTGTTTTTGTGCTGAATTTCTGGGATCTTGATTATTATATGTCTGGGTGTAGACTTACTTTGGTTATGGCTAGTTAGAGTTGTATATGCCTCACTTATCTGCCAGATTGATTTCCCATGTTTGGGAAGTTTTCTTCTATTACTTCTGTGAATGTACGTTTAATTTCATTTGTGTTGACCCCTGCTTCTTCATCTATACCTATCACTCTTAAGCTATGGTTCTTTGCATCATGTTGCAGCCATTGAATTGTTATTTCCTGATTCCTTGTTATTTTTAAGAGATCTTTCCTTTCACCATCACTAGCTGCAACCCTAACTTCAAGGTTTTGAAAGTCTATCTTCAGTCTCTTTCAAGTGGTTTTGCCAGCTTTTGATTGAATTTTTAATTTCCTGGATCTCTCTTTGAATCTGTTTCATGCATTGTAATTCCTTTCAACATTCATTCAAGGTTTCCATCATTTTCCTATGCTCCTCTTTTTTGTCTGTCTTCTTTAGACCTGCTGAACAATTCTTTCAGTATATTTGTGATATCATGTAACCTGAGACATGCTTTTACAGTCTCATGAAGTTGTTTCCCTAGTTCAGTTGCTATCTTCTCAGAGATTTCAGATGAGTAACTTCCGTTTTCTTCCATGACCGTATCTCCCAGACTTATTGTGTGTGGGCTAGAGGTCTCAGTTTGCCTTTTGCTCCTTCATCTTGACATTCTCCTGAGTTCCTCCCAACAAGCTGGTTGTAGGGTCCCAGGCACTTCCCACATTGGCTGCCCCTAGGCAGTGTAAGGGGATGGGACAAGTACCTGGGTTCCTCTGATTCCAGATTTACAGGGAATCGCTTCTTGGCCATTTGGCTAAGATCAAGTGCAGATTTACAGGGAAATAGTGGGCTTCTCCAGACCTATGCAGCTACATTTTGGCTTCACTGATGATTAGGGGTGCATGGAGGTGGGGCTGCTTCTCTCAGCCTGTGTGTCTACACTGGGACTCCCACAATGGTGGCAGACACACAGGGGTGTGTTTGTCTGATTTTGCTAGTGGATGATGGCTGCCTGAGGGAACCGAGGGCCTCCAGTGGTGGCCTACCAATGCACAGGACTTCCTGCTGGCTGCCCGTAGGAAGAAGCCCTTCAGTGGCAGCTCCCTGAAGATGAAGGTGGATCTGCTGGTTCTCTCTGCCCACACTGGCTGCCTGTAGGATGTGGTGGTGCATAGCAGGCAGAGGGATCTGTCTGTCTCACTTGACCGCACTGGGCGCACAGAAGAAAGGGCCTTCAGGTGGCGGCACCTGGCAGGCAGAGGCAGATCTTCTGGTTCACTCTCCTCGTGCTGGGCACACAGAGGAAAGGAGAGTGAAGTATTTTAAACCCCAGAGTGAAAGAGTGATAAGACTAGCTTCGAAATTGACCATGTCAGACTACACCTGAAGAGATTCTGGACCACCAAACCAGCACTCCAAAATGTTCTGAAGGACATTCCAGAAAAAGATTCTGAGGACTACAACTCCATGAACGCCAACAGGATGAATCCACCAGGCAAGGTGTCTTGGTTCCTTTTCTCTCATTGTTGGGACAAAATACCCCAAATTAAGGAAAAAAAGGTTTATTTATCTCACAGTTTGTGGAGGTTTTGGTCTATAATCAGCTGCCTCCAAAACAGGGTGGCATGGCACAAGGGCTACACTTCAAGGTGGCAGAAGACAGCAAAAGCAGCAAGAACAAAAATGGGGGTAGAGCAAGTGTCTTCTCCTCCCTTACATTGTAAGCAGGCTACCCCTCCCCACCACCAGGACAGGGGTAGCAATCATACAATCTCTGTGCCCTCTTCTTGCACAGGCTCAGGATGTTTATAAAGTGAGGACCCTGGCCCCTGCTGAATCACTTAGTTAAACTTCTAAACTTCTCAAGTTTATGCAGTATATCAGCCACAACACAAGGCAAATAATTAAAAAGAGCTGGGGAAAAAAGGGAGCCCACAATAAGAAAATAACATAGCAAAGATAAATCAATACATATTAACTATAACCATCAATGTAAACAGTCTCAATTCACCAATCAAAAAGTCATTGCATGTTAACTATAACCAAATCAAATGGCAGAATGGATCAAGAAGCAAGATCTAGCCAGGTGTTGTAGTGCACACATGTAATCCCAGCACTTAGGAGGCTGAGATAGGAGTATCGTTGCAAGTTCAAGATCAGTCTGCATTACAAAATGATCTCAAGGCCAGCCTGAACTGCATAGCAAGACCCTGTCTCAAAAAATATAAAAGAATAAGAAGATGAAGAAAAAGAAAAAGAAAAGAAGGAGGAGGAGGAGAAGAAGGAGAAGGAGAAGGAGGAAGAGGAGGAGGAGTTAGAGGAGGAGGAGGAAGAAGAGGGAGAAGAAGAAGAAGAAGAGGAGGAGGAAGAGGAGGAGGAGGAGGAGGAGGAGGAGGAGGAGGAGGAGAGATCTAACAATATGCTCCATACAAGAAACACATTTAATTCAAAAAGAAATTCATAGACTGAGAGTCAAAGGATGGAAAACAGTACTCCATGGGGACAAGAACCCAGAAAAAAGCAGGGGTAGCTCTACTATTTGCAGACAAAGTGGATTTCAAGCCAAGACTGATTAAGAGACACGAAGACAGTCACTACATCCTTATAAAGGGAATAATCCATAAGGAAGAGATAACAATCATAAATATACATGCACCAAATACCAGTATACACCCCTATATAAAACAAATATTAACATACATGAAAAATCAAATAAGCACTAATACAATTGTAATGGGAGACCTTAATACCCCACTATCACAAATAGACTAACTTGACAACACATCAACAAAGCAATATTAGAACTGAACAAAACTTTACAACAAATGGACTGAGTAGATGTCTAGAGAGAGTTCTACCCCACATCACAATACACATTCTTCTTAGCTGCTCATGGGATGTTCTACAAAATAGACCACACGCTAGGTCATAGAACATGCTTAAGTAAATGCAAAGAAATTGAAATTATCCCATGCATATTATCAGACCACAGTGCAATAAAACTGGAAATCAATGGCAAAAGAAAACACAAGAACTTTGTAAACATGTGGAAATTAAACAACCTCCTCCTGAAAGACCACTGGGTCTATATGAAATGAAAGAAGAAATTAGACAATTTCTACAATTAAACAATAATGCCAATACAATATACTAGAACTTATAGGATATAATGAAAGCAGTCATATGAAGAATATTTATAGCAGTGAATTCTCATATCAGAAAAACAGAGTGAATTAAAATAAGCAACCTAATGTTGAATCTCAGACTTCTAGAAAACAAGGAGCAAATGGAGCCCAAAGCTCAGACAAAGGAGAAAATTATACAGAGCAGAGCAGAAATTAGTGCAATGGACACTAGGAAAATAATACAAAGAATTGATGAACTGAGTTGATTCTTAAGATAAAATAAATTGACAAATCCTTAACCAACTTTATTCAAAAAAGGGAAAGAAAAGAATCAAATCCATGCAATTAGGAATGAAAAGGGTGAAATCACCACAGATCCTTCAGAAATCCAGATCAATACTTACTTCACAAAGCTATGTTCTAATAAGATGGAAAACACAGGGGAAATGGACAGTTTCTTGGTTACATATGAATTATCAAAACTGAATCAAGAAGATTCTAAAAATTCTAAAGAAACTAATATGTCAATGAAATTGAATACATAATTAAAAACCTACCAGCAAAGAAAAGTCCAGGTCCTGTTGGGTTCACTGCTGAATTTAATAAAAAATTTAGAGAAGACCTAATGCAGCTACTTCTCAAACTCTCTAATGAAATTAAAAGGGAAGTAATAATCCTAAATTTATCCCTGGAAGCAAGTATTACCCTGATACCAAAACCAGAGAAGGATCCAAGAACTATAGGACATTCTCCCTAGTGAACAAGTGCAAAATCCTCCATAATGTACTGGCAAACAGAATGGAAGAAATCATAAAGAAGAGTATACACCATAACCAAGCAGGTTTCATATTTATGCAAATCAATAAATGTAATACAGTATATTAACAGACCCAGGGATAAAAGCCATATAAGTATCTCAATAAATGCACAAGAAGCATTTGACAAAGCTCAGCCTCTATTCTTGATAAAAATTCTATAAAATTAGAATAGAAGATCTTTATCTCAATCTGATAAAAACCATCTATGACAAACCAACAACCAACCTCATACTAAGTAGACAAAAACTGAAATATTTCACTCTAAAATTAGGAACAAGACAGAATGTCCACTATCACCACTCTTACTCAATATAGTTCTAGAAACGTTAGTCAGAGGAATTAGACAAAAAGAAATAAAAGGAATAAGCATAGGAAATGAAGAAGTTAAATTGTCATTGTTTGCACATAATATGATACTTTACATAGAAGAGCCCAAAAACTACCAAAAGACTTCCAGAGTTAATAACCAAATTCAGTCAGGTAGCTGAATACAAAGTCAGCACTCAAAAAAAATATCATTCCTGTACACAAATAACAATCTCACTGAGAGAGAAGTTAGGTAAATAACACCTTTCACAGTGGCATCCCCCAAAATGAAATACCTAGAAAGCAATCTATTGAGGAAATAAAAAACTTTTATGTTGAAAATTACAATAATCTGAAAAAGGAGATCAAAGAGGATATCAGAAAATGTAAAGATATTTCTTATTCTTAGGTAGGAAGAACCAACATAGTGAAAATGGTCATACTTTCAAAATTGTTATACAGATTTAATGCAATCCTGATCAAAATATCAATAGTATATCTCATAGAATTAGAGAAAACAATCCTAAAATTTATTTGGAACTTGAAGAGACCTAGAGTAGCAAAAACACATCTTGGCAAAAAAGGCAAGGCAGGGGGTGGGTCACAATCCCTGGCTTGGAATTATACTACAATGCCACTATGATAAAAAACAGCATGGTATCCCGGGGGTTTAGCTCAGTAGGTAAGTGCCTGCTTGGCAAACGTTAAGTCATGAGTTCGATCCCCCCACAAAAAAAAAAAAAAAAAAAAAAAAAAAAAAAAAAAAAAAAAAAAAAAAAAAAAAAAAACCAGCATGGTACTGACAAAAACAAATAAAATGAGACCCAAGGATCAATGGAATAGACTAGAAGATTCAGAAACAACTCCAAACACACTCAGCCACATTAGCTCTGACAAAGGAGCCAAATACCTTTACTGGAAGAAATATAGCCTCTTTAATAAATGGTGCTTAGAAAACTGGCTTTCCACATGCCATAGATTAAAACTAGACCCACATGTCTCACTATGCATTAAACTAAAATCAAAATGGATCAAACATTTACACATTAAAACAGATACACTAAATATGCTGGAAAATAGAATAGGTAGAACTCTTGAAGACATTGCTGTAGGAATAGACTTTATGAGCAAAACTCTGATCATGCAGGAAATAGCACGAAGAATCAACAACTTGGGTCTTATCTTATTAAAAATATTTTGCACAGCAAAAGAAACCACCAACCTACCGTGTGAATAAAAATGTTTGTCAACTGTTCCTCAGACAGAGGGCTAATATCTAGAACATATAAAGAACTAAAAAAATCAGACCCCCACAAACTTAAAGACCTAATCCAAAAATGATTATCTGAAATGAGACACTTTTCAGATTTAAGAAGTAGAAACATCAAATAAATATAATGAAAAAAATATTCAACATCACTGGTCATTTGAGAGATGCCAATTAACTTTTTTTTTTTTGTACCAGGGATCAAACTCATGATCTCATGCTTGCCAGACAGGTGCTTATGCCACTGAGCTTAATTCCCAACCCTGAAATTAAAACAATACTGAGATTCCATGTCACTCCAGAAAGAATGGCTATCAACAAGAAATCAACAACAACAAAAAAACCTTATAAATTTCACTAAGGAGTTTGGACTCTGTTCTCAGGAAAATGAGAAAATCTTCTAAAAGCCTTGAAAATTTAATAAATATATACATAATAATATACTTAATATCTATATATAGAAATCAACCAGTCACAAACACTGATGTGCTGTGGGGGAAAAGGAACCCTTCTCCAGGGTCAGGAGTGTAAACTGGTGCAACCGGTATGGAGACCAGTGTGATCCCACCACCCGCACTGACACTCCACCTGCTCCAGTACTGGGGATGAGACCCAGGACCTTGGGCATACCAGGCAAGCATGTTGTCACTGAGCTTCCCACAGCCCTACATCTGCTTTTTAAAGACGTGCTGAAACCAAAATGGATGCTTGGTTTTTGGTTTATGCACAAGAGACTTAAAGCCTGAGTTCTACCTGATGTCCTTGGCCAGCAACTCTCTGCCACCGGTGGACAGAAGAGTAAGCTTCAGAGTAAGAAAGAGCTCTATGTGTTCCAATAAGGAAAACCTCTGGACAAAACCTCTCAGAGGACAGAGGTAGGGGCTGAACTTGACAGCTTTCAGAGGCTGTGTTTGGGGATGCAGCGCATCTAACACACTAGAAAAGACAGAATGAAGCTGTGGCACAGATTCAAATCACAAATACCAGTGTGAGCATTTGAGATATATAGGTAGTAACAGCCATTTAACTATTGCCAGGGGTGTGGCTTTTCTTTAAGGTCTTTTAAAACCGTCTCTTTGTTGTGTTGTTCAACAATTTCTGTCTTCTTTTCTTTTTTTGAGATAGGATCTCACTATGCAGTTCAGACCAGACTTGAACTCACTATGTATCCCAGCTGACCTCCTGCCTCAGCCTCCTGAGCGCTAGGATTACAGGCAAGTGCTACCATGCGTGGCCAGAAATTTCATTATATTGTATTGAGGTGTTATAGTACTTAATATCTATTGTGACTCCTAATGAGATATGAGAGTAGGGCATGACAAAGCTGGCTGGGGAAGTAGGTGTGACCTGTTAATTACAAAGATCCCAGAACACCCATGCACAACAGCTCCCAAAGCCCTGTACTTGGACATCTCACAAGAGCTCAAACAGGTTTTCAATAGGATTCCTAGACCTGACATCAGTCCAACGTGCAGGATCCCAGCACTGCCTCTTGGGACCCATCTGTAGAAATTTTTGTGGGTTTCCTCGAAGTCTGGACAGTATGAAAAGGCACAGAGGTCAAGAAGAGCTTACCATTGTGGCTTTCCTCAAGACAGCCCTCCCTGCTTTCTCCAAAGTGTTTTTTAAACTGCTTTTTCCTTTTTAACTTGATCCAGGTTTGTTCTGCAGAGCCCGTGTCTTGCCTACTCCTCACTTCCACTTTCTTGAATAAACTTTGTACTGCTTTTTACTCATTTGTTCAATCTTTGCTTGAGCCAAGAACCCAGCATCTAAGAGAAAAAGGTGGGAACCCAGAACCTGCTATGTTTAGTTGGCCACTTTGGGAGGCAGGCTACCTGGGAACACTACCATTACAGGCTGAATTGTGTCTCCCCACAGATTCATACACTGCAGTCCTAATACCCAGCACCTCAAAATGCGGCTACATTGGGAGGTATGGTCTTTCAAGAGGAAACTACGCTAAATGAGGTTAGTAGAGTGAGTCCTAACCCAATCTGACTGGTGTTTTTGTACAAAGAGGGGATTAGGACACAAGTACACAGCAGGAAGACAATGCAGAAATGTGAGGAAAACAGCTACCTGCAAACTAAGAAGACCTTTAGAAGAAACCAGCCCTGCTGGCGCCTTGATCTCAGACTTCTAGCCTCTATTTCCTCTGGGATATTTCGTTAGGGAAGTACCAGCAAATGAATACACCTATCTCTAAAAAGTCCTCCTCTTCAATCATACTGCTTCTTGCTCTTTTTTGTTGTTGTTTTTTTATTATTTCCCTTCTTTCCCTCTCTGCTACAGGTGGGATTATTTCATTTATTTTCTCGATATCTTTGTCAAATTTAGGTTTAACCTACCTCTGACTTTTCTTATTTTTTGTTGTTTTGAGACAGGGTCTCACCATGTAGCCCACATTGGCCTCAAACTGTCCGCCACCCTCCTCTGGCTCAGCCTCCAGAGTTCTGACATTACAGTGTGTGGCACCACGGCTGTCTCATCTATCTTTTGAATTTGCAAAGATAAATTTATATTTTTTAAATTTTTTGTTTTTACAGTTTCAATGCCTTTTCAGATCTAGCCTTTCACCTCTTGAGAAAAGTTAGAACACTTAAAAGAGGCTAACAAGCCAACAGGAAAATTTTCACTACCCAGAAGAAAAAGAGTAGCCCAGGACTTTAAAATACTGAGATAGGGTAGCTCATTTGGGACCCCTCCTGTCTATCAGGAAACATTTCTTCCACCTCCACCTATTTTCGTACTCTTAAACTCTGTTGTTCCTTAGAATTTATTCTTTTACTTCAGGGGACACGAACTCAGTGTATCTAACATCTGTCAACTAAAACAACCATGATTGTACTGAGGACATGACCCAGGGCCTTCACACTGAGCTACATGCCCAGCACTTTAATTTTTTTTTCTACTTTTCATTTTGAGACAAGACTAACTCGCCTAGGCTGGGCTCAAATCTGTAACCCTCCTACCTCAGCCTCCCAGAGTGGTAGAATTATGGGTGGGGTATTATAGACAGCTAAGTTAGGTTGAAATATTATAGGCAGTTAGATAGAGCTACAGCCCTGAAGGAGTCAGTGCAGAAGATAAGGACACATTACAAATGTGCCTGGAGACACATAAATCCAGGACTCAAGATACAGATAGAATGACTAGGCCCGGGATTTAGCTCAGTGGCAAAAGCACCTGCCTGGCAAGTGCAAGGTCATCAGTTCAATTCCTGGTACAAAAAAAAAGAAGAGAAAGAATGACTAGTCCTACATGGCTCATTGAGGAATAAACAGTAATGATTAATAGTCTAAATAGGCATCAGTCATCTGGCTGGGTGACCAGGACCTCCTGACCCAACCCTTCCAGGAAAGGTTCTTGTTCTTTCTGTGTGTACTTGCTATGTGACTTGCTTTTCCACTGGATCAATATTATACTTGCAGTCTTATTGGTTGATCATAGTTTTGTCCCACCTTCTACCCATCTTGAAATTTTGCTCTATAAAACTTCCTTTGAAAAGTGGGCTTGTTGGCAATCCACTTTCCAGGTCCCTTCCTGTCCCTCTCAGCCAGGAGCTGTCTCTCCCTCAATAAAATTTCCTACTCGTAAAAAATGAAATAAAATGCTAAGAGAAAATAATGAAAGTAAAATTTAAAAATAAGTTTTTTAGCCAGGCACCGTGCCACAGACCTATAATCCCAGCGACTGTGGAGGTTGAGGTAGAAGGATCACAGACTCCAGGCCAGCTGGGTGTTGTGGTGCAGGTCTGTAATCCCAGTGCCTGAGAGGCTGAGGTGAAAGAATCACGCAAATTTGAGGATAGCCGAAGCTTCAAAGTGAGACCTGGTTTCAAAAACAAAACAAAATTACAAAAGAACCCATCCTATCCCCTCCCACCCCCCAAAAAAACCAATTCAAGCCCAGCGTGAACAACTTAGTGAGAGCCTGTTTCAAAATATAAAAATTTTTTGTTTGTTTGTTTGAGACAGGGTCTTCCTGGTCTTGAACTCACTGTGTACTGCAGGTTGGCCTCAAGCTCATGGCAATCCCCCACCTCAGCCTCAAAACATTTTTGAAAGGGTAGTTCAATGTAGCTCAATGGTAAATACTTGTATTAAAGCCTAGTTTCAATCCCCTCCTAAAATAGAAATAAATACATTTTTGATTGCCTTACAATCACTGACTAGGCCATTATTTCAAATCAAATACCGAGAAGCAGGAGGGTTGGTGAAAAAACAGAAACTTTTATGACTAATGTAATCATGCTTGATTCAGGCAAGAATCACCAACAAACAGGAGTGAGATAATGTGGGGGAAAGTTTACTTCAATGAATTCAAGAGATCGCATCCCTTCTTTTCCTTTATCTTTGGTTCTCCCCACTGCCTATAGAGGTCTGCACCCTCTGAGTGCCCTATTGCCCTGCCTTGAAAAATTGAGGAAATCAAGGATTTTCTGCTAGTATTCAGGCAGAAGGATGTCGAATCTATAACGATAAAGAAAAGTAAAAGTAACATGACATTTAAAGTTCAATGCAGAGGCATAGGCTCCCCGTAAGCTCCACCAAGGGCCCGCCCCTGCCACCAGGAACTCAGCGCAAGCCCACCTCAGGAGTAGGCTACCTGGTACCTCCCCCATGGGCCCACCCTGCCGTCGGGAACATTGAGGAGGCCCTTCCAAGACTGAAAACTGCCCTGGACTGCTACAGATGGGCCCGCCCTCCCACCTGGAACATCAGAAGATCTCAGTGGGATCCAGTTAGTGTGAGAAAATTTGGAACTTTGCTCCCAGGTGGCGAACTTTGGACGACACCAGATTGACTGTATCAATGTGGTGAGTATACCCCTAAAATAGAGGTATACAGGGGATAAATAGGGCCAGTAGTAAAACCCCCTCAAACTAACTGTAAGACTTTGGTGTGTCTGAAAAGAGTGTGTGATCCCCTCCTACACGTAGAAAACACCAGGCAGAGTGAAAATGACAAAACAAAAAACCAAAATGCAGTCTCAAACATATAGTTCACCAGAAGCAAGTATAGGAGACATTGAAATAGAGGACACCAAAAGTAACACACCAGGAATCTCTGAAAAGATAGCGAGTAAAATAAAAAAACAATTGCATCAGGCTATAGAGGAAATCAAATTAGAAGTAGTCTCCCATGTAAAGATAGAAATAACAACTTCAGTAAAGGAGTTGTTGAATGCAGTTAAAGAAGAACTAGAGAAAAAAGTACATTAGCATGGGAAACTGATTGAAACTTTGAATGAACAATATAGAAAACAAGCAGAATTCATGAAACAGACTCAAAGAGACATCCAAGAAACAAAAAATTCTGTTGAAAGCATGCAAAACCACCTAAAGGAAGCTGAGGATAGGATTTCGGACCTTGAGGACAGGATCACAGTTAGTGATCAGGAAAGGATAGAACTTTTAAAAATAACAAAGCAGCATGAAATGACAATTCAGAAGCTTCATGATGATGCCAAAAGCAACAGTATAAGAATAATGGGCATTAGTGAAGATACAGGAGTTCAGGCAAATGACATACATAAAGTATTTACAGAAATAATAGCAGAAGATTTCCCAAACATGGGGAAATAATCTGATATGCAGATAAGTGAGACATATAGAACACCAAACAGTCACAATCAACATAAATCCACACCCAGACACATAATAATTAAGATCTCAGACATACAGCACAAAAACAGAATATTAAAAGCTGTCAGAGAAAAGACACAACTCACCTATCAAGCAAAGCCCATTAGAATCATGGCAGACTTTTCAGCATAAATCCTCAAGTCAAGAAGAGCTTGGAGTGAGGTATTTCAAGCCCTGAAAGAAAACAACCTTCAACCCAGACTGATGTACCCAGCAAAACTTTCATTCAAATTTAATGGAGAAACAAGATACTTCCATGGCAAAGAACAACTGAAGAAATTCGTGTCCACCAAACCAACCCTAGAAAGACTACTGAAAGACATACTAGACAGAGATAAAAATGACCACAATCCCGAAAACAACAACAGAAAGAAACTACCAGGTAGGATAAGAAATTAAATAAGAGGAAAAGCAGAAAGAAACAACTGGAATATAACATGGCAAAGTTGAGCCAGTATATATCAGTGATATCCATAAATATAAATGGCCTCAATTCACCTATAAAAAGAAATAGATTGACAGAATGGATCAAGAAACAGGATCCCACAGTATGCTGTATACAAGAAACACATCTGACCCAAAAGGAAACTCATAGATTAAAAGTCAAAGGATGGAAAACAGTATTCCATGCAACAGGAACCCAGAAACAAGCAGGGGTAGCTATTCTATTTGTAGACAATGTGAACTTCAAACCTAAAATGGTTAAAAGAGATAGAGAAGGTCACTACATACTTGTTAGTGGTAAAATTCAAGAGGAAGAACTAACAATTATAAAATATATGCACCAAATACAGGAGCACCCAACTATATAAGACAGATACTAATGGACATGAAAAACCAAATACAAAAGAACACAATTATAACAGGAGATCTTAACAGCCCATTGTCCCAAAGAGATAGATCAACTAGACAAAAATTCAGCAAAGAAATAACAGAACTGAATCATACCTGTGAGCAATGGGACTTAGTAGATGTTTACAGAGTGTTCCACCCAACCACATCAGAATACACATTCTTCTCAGCTGCACATGGGACATTCTCCAAAATAGACCATATATTATCCCATAAAACATTCTTAAGTAAATGCAAAGGTATTGAAATCATACCATGCATAATATCTGACCATAGTGCACTGAAATTGGAAATTAATGGCTAAAGAAATTGTAAAACCTGCATAAATACATGGAAATTAAATAACAGCCTTTTGAACAACCAGTGGGCTACAGATGAAATTAAAGAAAAAATAAAACAATATCTACAATTCAATGAAAATATAGAAACAAATATAGAAATATAGTAATCTGTGGGATGCAATGAAAGCAGTCTTAAGAGGGAAATATATAGCAATAAACTGTCATATCAAGAAAACAGAATGAGCACAAATAACTTAATGCTCCATCTCAAGCATCTAGAAAAAGAAGAGCAAGCTAAACCCAAAGCTCATAGAAGAGAGGAAATTGTAAAGATTAGAGCAGAAATCAGTGCAATTGAAACTAAAAAAAAAAAA
>PVLA01007759.1:0-99714 GCA_004027455.1 Hydrochoerus hydrochaeris | reverse complement strand
ACTTGCAAGTGTATAGAAACTCTCATACAAACGTTTTCATTTTGACTACATAAAAATTAAAACTTCATTTTCAGTTTGGAATCATATAATTTCTAGTATTGCTATCTTTATTGGAAAGATTTCTGCCTACTACAATTATTTTAGAATTTTTCTTAAATTACTTTTAAGTACTTCTTGGATTTATTTTATAATTTTACTCATTAATTTCATTTAAAGTTTATTTTGGTATGCAATATTAATGATATTCTTTATTAATGACAATTTCAATTTTTTTACAACTTACTCTCCAATTACTTGATTTAATTAAATAAATAATTTTTATCCACTCTTTCATCATTTTGACTATACATTGACCCATTGGAAGAATAGGAAACATTGCCCAGTTCATTTTTTTAAGCCTAGTGAATTTTCAATAATGACATACAATGGAAAAACACAGGCTACTCTCCCTCTAATGAGCAAATTTTAAATGAAATATTAATAAAATGAAACTATTTCAAAAGATAGACATATTCTCAGTTTAGGTTCACAATAAGGATATAATATTTATTCAAAATTAAATCCTTTCTTAAAATAATTAAATACAGATTAAGGTAGAAAAGTCATCTAAAATGCAGAAAACTTTATAAATAAATCAATATATATCCATGAAAAAATTATTACTGAATTATGAATGAAAAAGAGAAAAGATGATAATGGCTATTTCTATACCTAATTGTGAAAATTTAATAACATCCAATTTGATATCAGAGATAAGATAATTAAACTGAGATTCCTCAACAATGAAGTAAGAAAAATAAGACATATTATTTTTAAAAAGAGACAATACATATTTACAGATAATACGAATGTCTACAGTGAAAAGTCAAGTAAATTGACAAATAATTTTATTAGGTTTAATGAGAAAGTCTAATGTGTTTCCTATATGTAAAAACTAAATATATAGTTTCATTGCATTTCTATATAGTGTAAACTCTTCTTCTTTAGAAAACTGGCAATAATCTTCTAAGCTATGAAGATATTTAAATGGTTGCACACACAGATGCACACAAATATATATATATATATATATATACTATTTATGTATGTGTATATGTGTGTTTCTCTGTCTACACACATCAAAATATTATGACAGTAGTGTATAAGCTACTGAGCTTCTCAGAGTTGAAAAAAAATTCTCTCTTTCAGTGCAACTTATAGTGTATACTTACATGGAATCCAAAATATTCTAGTAGGATATTCAAATTTTGAATTTTAAAAAGTAGTGCCAAGTTATTTTCCAAAGCAGGTGTATTAATTTATTTACTTAGTAAATGAGTAAAATTTTTCACTGACATATGCCCTTGTCAATGCTACAAGTTATTAACTTAATTGTAAGAACCTGTGCAAAATATTTATAGCATTCGTATTCATAATAAAAAAATTCTAGATGTCTGTCAAAAATAAACTAATAGTTGTAATTGTCATACAGTGGATCCCTGTGCAGCCACATTTATCATTTTAGATAATTTTCAAAAAACATAATGATAAGTAAAAAAGAGAATTACAAAAATGAATACTGTATGAATACAATCATATTAAGATCAAAGCCAAAAAGCCAAGCAATATTTGGTTTAGGAATATATACATATGTGATAAAGCTAAAACAAATGAGTGATTAATATCATATTCAAGATACGTATGGAAGGGAAAAACATACAGGGATTGAAAATGTTCAACTTTTTGGGCTGAGAGTGTGCCTTATGATTATGTTTTTGGTCATATGTTTATTTGTATGTATTCTATCGAATTATTGTTTTGCAAATGTTATATCTCACAATTTTAAAAAGTGCATTTTACTCACTACTTCCTAAATGTGACAGTAGAAAGAAATTGTTTACACTGGGGTCTAGTGATTGTAAATTTTAAAAGAGTCAGAAAAATTTTAGATGGCCTTAGTCAGAATTTATGAATATACAAGTCCAAGATTCAAGTGTATATTTCATGCACTGTTCCTCCAGTATTGATTTGTTTTAAGTTCAACTGGGTATGTTGTTAAAATGTAAATTCTCATCCAGTAGGTCTTAGGTAGGTCCTGCTTTTGAACAGATTCCAAGATGAGACTGACTCATGCTGGTTCTTGGACTACAACTTGAGTTGCAATGGTTTATGATGCTGGCTACACCAACATGCAGAGGTCAGTTTCTTGTATTAAGTGATAAGAAACTGACATCTACATATCTTTTCCTTAGAAAATGGTATTGATAGTGGAGATGGAAGGAGTGAAGCAAAAATGTTTGGGAATTTGAATGATCCAAACTAATAGAATTCAGTGAAAGTACTCTAATTTATTGGTTAAAAAATCTAATGTGGGCATTTGGAAAGTGGTTTAATTTTTTAATATTAAATGTGTCTGGGTCTTTTTCATATCTCTGAAGTATCTCCTAGATCACCAATGAGAAAAAAATTTAGATAATATTTCAGTAGTGATAACTGAGAAAGTTCATTTAAGTAAAAAGAAAGGAATATAGTCTCAATCAATAATAAATGTGATACACAAAAAAGTGAGTTTGAAAGAAAATATAATAGAAATATGGAAATTAAAAATCAAAATATCTATGAAAATTATTTGTAAGACATTTTCTGTTACTATAAAGCATAAAAAATTAAAGTTCAAATCATCTCAGATTTTGAATTCATGACGACTACATTACTATAATGTGATTTAAACAATGATGTCTTAGTCAATGGTTAACAATCAGGTCTTTGAATAAAAATCAGATAAACAGAGGAATCAATAATAAAGTGATAAAAGAACAGATTTTGGATATATATGTGTTTATTACAAACTTAACTGATATAAATGATATGCAGAGCATTATTTAACAGTAAAAAATGTTAGTCTGTTCTGTAAAACTTCTTATAGACAATTATTTTTTAATAGTGCTTTGCTGATATTTGCCAAACTCATATATTTGCCTAAATCTGATTGTAATTAATTAACAAGTATTGTCCTGGCATGAATGCTGAGTGATTAAAGAATATTAACAAAAACCTATGTCAGAATTTAATTTTATTGAATAACATTTTTACTGAAACACATTATAATTTTTGAAAACTAGAAGGATGTTCTTTATTTTTGAATTACCCACAAAGTAAAAGCTACAGATGCAAAAAACATTTACATTTAATAATCATTAACATTTTCTCCTCCAACTTTTAAAGCCAGGATGATGACCAATTCCTAATCTCTGGTATTATCTGCTTTCCTTGAGGTAAATCTTTGCATCATGCTTAATTCTGAGCCAACAAAATAATGTCAGTGATCAAGGAGTTGGAAAGATATATGTATTATATAGGCTTTCTACTCTATCAGCACTGTACAATACACAAACTAAAGAACATAGATAATAATAAAATGTGGTATATTATTAAGTGATCTGTTTTATGAGTTTTGGTAACATTTTTCAAACATTGTGTATACATTTTGTAACTTTGTATGATTCTCAAAAAACAGTAAAGGGAGAGTTGACAAAACAATAATGGTAATTATATTACCATGATTTTTATTTTCAACTTTTCTATATCATTCAACTTCATAAATTAAATTCTATAATGGTTTTAGATTCACAGAAACCTCCTAATTACCTCACTCCTAATTTCCCTATTACATATACCTTATATTATTGTGGTACATTTGTTAGAATAAATAAACAAATATTGATACATTATTATTCACTTAAATCTTTAATGTATGCATTTTTCATTAGTGTTTACCTAATATTTCTTTTCTAGTAATAATCCCACCCACAATACCATGTTGCAATTAATAGTCATGTCTTCTTTGTAGTCATTTCCTCTTCACTGTTAATTTCTTGCAGTTCTATTTTTGATAACCATGATAGACTGAGGAACATATTTCAATTACTTTCTAAAACATCCCTCAGTTTGAATTTGTCTGATTTCTGTTTATGATTATACTGTGGTTATGTGTTTTCAAAAGAATCAGAAAGATTAAGCATTGTTTTATAATACAATATCAAAATAAAATGCCATCCATATGACTTATCAATGTCAATGTTAACCTTGACTGTTTTATCTGAGGTAGTGTTGTCAACTTTGCATGGTAGTTACTCTTGGTCCCATATTCTATACTGTATCCTTTGTAATTCATTATTTACAGTAAGTATATTATATATTTAGCACAATAGATTCATAGTCTATATAAAGAGTAAGGAGTAAGTTCCTTATCCTTGAAGATTATTTTAGTCCATTTATGCTGCCATAATAAATTTAAGGAAGAGAGAGACATCTAAATCACGCTAAGAATATGATACCTTCAAAACATATTTGGAATTCTTCTCTATGAAAACTTGTCTATTTTCCTCAATTCATTTATTTCTTCCATCATTCATATCCATATGAACTTATGGATATTTATTTGATATTTTGGATTATAATTTAATACTACTATATTTATTTTGTTGCTCAAATTGTTCCAACTTGGCCACTGAAAGCACTTTCAACTTGTAATTGAATCCCTTTGACATATTCGAACCATTGTATATGTGTTTCTAAGCACTTTAACACTTCCTGGCTCTAAAAAGTGTTCCAAATTCTTCTTGTCTACACTCTATTCTTGTCCTAGAAGCAGTTATTAGGAAAAGGGCACCAAAAACAAAGATATGAGGTCACAGGAGACGTTTACTTTAGAAAAAACTTGAGAGAAACTGCCCTGGCACTTACACCAGACCAGTTACTCTCATAAAAGCTATGAAGAATTTTATAGTGTTATAATGGGGAGAGTTCAGTGAAAAGCAGTTATAGCTTAGCTACCTGCCAAGGACAAGGCATTAGAAAGCACAGGCACCAGTGATTATTCAAGTACAAGGCTTGGGAAAGTACAGGGATTAGTGGTTGCTATCAATAGCTTGACTGAATAACGATGGGAATTACAGGATGTAGCTGTTTATAGGACCTTATTAACCCAAGGCTTATACATTTTTAACAGGTGTAAAGACCTAGCAGGGGTGCTGAGGGGGGAATAGAGGTCTCTGCTCAGCATAGAGTGGTAGCAGTTAGATTCCTTTAGAAGCCCCACTTCTCAAGAAGCCCTGGTTCCGTTAGTTGGAAAATGGTATTTAGAAATAAACATCTTGAATCTTTTATGTGAATGTATTACTTTGATGTCTTGGTCATGTGGACTGAAAGAACAAGGAAATGTAAGTTTTTTACGTTACCTATGTATACACAAACATAGAAATACTTCCACTTAGAACTCTTTCTACTTTCAAATAAATATGATTTTGTAATGATGTCCTCAATTCTGATCCATTAACACATTAATATATAGTAATATTTAGAACAATTGCATTACATAAAACTATATAAGAAAAATAAAACATATAAATAATTTAGAGAGCAATAAAATACAGATAATAAGAAACACTGATATAGACTTTGTGGAGATGGGGAGGGAATCTGCAAATAGAGAAAGATGAGAGAGTTATGGGAGCAGAAGGGGCAATAAATAAGATCAATTTGTGACATGTGCATTACCAACTCATCATAATGAATGTGTTTATTATGTGTCATAAATATACACTAATTAAAATTTTAAAAATAAATTCAATATATCAGTGTTTTTTCTTCTATAGATTGTGTATATCTGATCATACATAAACAAATCCAAGGACACAAAGAATTTCTGCACATTTTTCTTCACAAATTCTTATAATTTTTCACATAATTTTGGATAGGTGACTTATTTGAGTTAATCTTAATGAAATTAATTGCAAGGGCTGGGGATTTAGCTCAGTGGCATAAGCACTTTCCTGGCAAGCGCAAGGTCATGAGTTCAATCCCTGGTAAAGCAAAAAAAAAAGAAATTAATTGCAAATTCAATGTCCAAATTCCTTATTTTGCACATAAGTTTTCACTATTTCAGCACCATTTATTGAAAAGACTATCTTTTCTTCAACTACCGATTTGCTCCATTTCCAAAGGTTAATTGATTTATGTGTGTGGGTCTGTTTATAGACTCTTTATAAAATTATTTCATTGATTTAGTTGTTGATTATTTTACCAATAGCATGATCTATTGATTGTTGTCTTAATCACATCACAAAACGACATAGGTTCAGTGTTGTGACTTTGTTCATCTACAATATTTCATTGTCTATTCTAGGTCTTTTGGCTTTCCACATGAATTTTAGAACCCATTTGCTGATACTGTATCTACAAAACCGTTTCTTGAAATTTCAAATATGATTATGTCAAACTTAGAGTACTTACATCTGAAGAATAATGAGGCTGGACATGGTGGTACATGCCTGTAATCCCAGCACTAGGGAAACTGAGGCAGGAGTATACCTGTGAGTTTGAGGCTAACCTAGGCTACAAAGTGAATACAAGGCCAACCTGAACTGCATAGTGAAATTGTGAAACCCTGTCTTGGAAAGACAAAAAAAAAATTATGAAAAGATGACTACTGAGGTCTCCAAATATATTTGTAAATTGATCTATTTGGTTTTTTCTGGGACTGGGAATCAAACTCAGGAATTTGTGCTTGCCAGGCAGGTGCTGTGCCACTGAGCTATATCCCCAGCCTGATTTTGTCTATTTCTAATTGTGTTACTGCTAGTTTCACATTGTTTATTTTGTTTCTTTTTTACAGTCTTATATCTGTAATTCACAATAATACTGGAGCCCATTTGGGGTGGCAATAAAATTCTGAGAAGGGGAAATATTTGTAATCTCATGAATAAACCTCAATCTGTGTCCTGGCCTAAAACTTTTATAAGTTTTAGCTATATTATTCTTTCTTCAAAAGATAACACAGGGAATCTAGATGGTTCTGATGTGGAGGAAGTGTCCTTCTCCACCTAGCATAAGTCTTACCAAAGTGTTTCCCTAAGAGTAGATAATGTTTATGAGGAAAGATTATACATCTCACTTTTATGAGAGAATCACTAGGGATCTTTCTAGAATTTTATCATGAAAATGTGAGAGGGTCCTCTTCAGATGATGGCCCCAGGTATTTCTTGCTACCACATGCAAGCTCCAGCAATTTGTCAAAATTAGCATATAAAAATATTTACACCAGGAGTGATTCCAGAAGTTATACTTAAATGTCGCATGAATATAATATGTTCATAAATCTCTGTATTTGCTTGGTTATACAGATTTCGGGTTGCTAGATTTTCTTGCCACTTCAATTTTCTGTTAGGTCTGATAAAAGGTTGTGTTGGGAACCAGTTTGTGTAAGGGTTCAGTTACTGACCACAGTGCTCTTTGGCTGTGTTTGGGAAAGCTATTATCACAGTCTTTGAAGACAAGATAATACCACAACTGAGAACATTTGGCTGTCATTTCTGAATCCAGCACTGTAACTGCAGACATTAAAGTCAAGAGGTCTCTCTTAATTAAAAAGATTTACTGCTTAGTATATCTTTGTTCTTCTCAAGGCCTGCTCAATTTTGCCTATTACTTCAGATGTGCCCTTCACTTTCCTGGACTCCCCTGCACACCAATGTGTTAAGGACATGGTGATAGTCCAGAGAAGTCTTGGTCTTATTTACAATATAGCTCTGACTTCCCTGGACCGCTAAAAACCATATTGCATTGTCTTTTGTGTATAATTATTTTCCATATGCTCGTCTATTATACTGGATCAGTATCCAATAAGTTGATTTTAAGGTTTTCTAATTGTGAGGATGTGATGACAACATCTAACTTGTTTATATATTGGAGTTGAAACAGATTTCACCTTTATTTTAAATATATAATAATTTATAACTCCATAATTTATTGGCTTTTATTTCTAATGTTTATAGGCTTTTTAAAGTTCATTTTATTATGAATATGTATGACACAACCTTGAATTTTTTATCTATTGTTATGTACAAAGAAGTGGGATTAATTATATTCACAGCATTTTGCTACCATCACAACTACCTAAAAAAATTTCCAAATGTTTTCATCAACTCAAAACCAAACTTTGTTCAGTATTCTGCAACTCCATTTTCCTCCTTCTTCAGTTCTTAATAACCTTTTATATTGGTTAAGGTTTTTACTACTGACCAAATTAATAGAATATATATGTACAGTTATGCAAGTGGATTGATTAGGTAGCTTACAGGGCCACAGATGTAAGAGTACACAATGACATGCTAGAGAACCAGAGGATCCAGTGCTGCTCAACTCAAGAAGATGGAAGATGCAGAACAAAAGAGATCAAGGATGCAGCAAAGCTGGAAATAGTACTTGAGAGTCATTGGTGTGAGCACTATTAGAAGGTTGAAGAAACTGGAGACTAGGGCACAAATGTGACAGCAACGAAAAATGGACCCTGTCAAGCAGACTAGGACTCTTAAAGATGTGACATTTTCTATCTTTGCTTTTTAAAAAATTCCATCAAAGCTATAAGTCTACTGGATGTTGCCACTTACAACCAGGTTAAGTGTAGATGGTCCTACACACCAATTGTCTCTGTAGAAACCACACATACATCCAAAATTTTGTTACCAATTTACTTGGCATTTCTTAATTAACAGCATACTTTATTATAATTTCAAATAATATTTTATTCAGGATACTACATATAGGTATAACCATGTGGGGTTTTGGGGGGCTCATTCATAGTATAGCATATAGCAGAAAGTAATTTCTTTGTTATGGTTGAATTTGTTCCTTTAAGTGTATATAGTGCATTTTGTGCACCCATTTATCTGTTGATAAATACTTGGGTTGTTTCTACTTCCTTGATCATTTAAATAATTGTGCACAAGAAATTTGTGTATCTGAGTTTCAATTTTCAGTCTTTGGGTTGTATAACTAGAAGCTATGTTGCTAGGCCTTAAGCTGATTATATGCTTATTTTTTTTTGAGAAACTATCAAATTCTCAGAGCTAAAATATTTTACTAAAGCAATACCAGTATTTTCCACTTTTTCTGCTTCCTCACCAACAGTAATTATTTATTTTTTTGATCATAGACATCCTAATATGTAAATGATATCTCTTCTTTTTACTTGCATTTCCCCAATGCAATAATAAATGAGACTAATGATGTTAAATTTTTAATATGTTTATTGCTATTTTTATATTTCCTTTAGAGAAATACCTATCCAAGTTATTGGTGCATAGTTTAATTTTGTTGCTTCTTGGTTGTTTACTTGTAGTAGTAATATATATATATATATATATATATATATATATATATATATATATGTATTCTGGATATTAAACCCTTATAAAACACATGATTTGAAAATACTTTCTCCCAAGGCAGCCGCCAGCATGCTGCTCTGGTAAGTGGCTGTGGCCTGGCAAGCTGTGGCTGCCCCAGGGCGAGAACCATATCAGTGTTTCCTGAGATCCCCGAGGCACCATGCTGGCCTTGTTATGCTGGGAAAACTGGTAGCCAGTTCACCCCTCTGGTGGGCAGCTATGAGCCTACCTGTGCATGGGCTAAGAACCAACCATCCATCACCTCCCCCCCGCTAGCAAGTGAGAGCCGGAGATCTGAGCATGTCTTGTGAGTTTGACTATATGCAATATAGTAAATAAGGGGGATTTTCATCTGACATCTCTTTGAGGGCAAATATTTTTATTTCTGTTTTGATCAATGGTATGGCTCTATTCAATGTTCTGCTCTTATAATTTCGGTATTTCCTTTGATAATGCTTTGCCTGATTGAAGGAACAACTATTATGAAGAAAACCAGATGTACTATTGTGCCTATTGCTGTTACCCTGGTAACCTGCTGTGAGGTTCTGTGCCAATTTCACTGCACTGCCTCCATTGGCTATGTCCTGTCTTGTTCTGCTGTATTTTACTACCATCAAAATAAAATAAATAAATAAAATAAAAAATAATAATAAGAAAATACTTTCTCCCATTCAATAGGCTTTTTCACCTTCATTTTTGTTTTATTAAAAAGCAGTTTATCTGATCTTCATCCTGTTGTTTATTGTTTAGTATCATATCTAAGAATACATTGTGAAATACAAGTATATGTAAAATTTTGTTGCTTATTTCCTGTTTTCTCTTTTGACATCTTCATTTAATTTTCCATATGGTATGACCTAGTCTGGAAATTCTTTTTGTTTGCTTTTGAAAATTTTGTTATCCAAGTACCATTTACTGATGAGACGACTATTTTCTCATTGAATGGACATAGAATCATTGTTAAAAATCAGTTTTCCATAGATGTACAAATTATGCCTGTATCTGAATTCTACTACATTGTTCTATGTAATTCTTCATATGTTAGTGTGATGCTGCATTGTTCAGTGAAAATTTATATTAACTTTAAAACTGGGAAGCATTTGTCCTTTAAACTTGTTCTTTTTTAAGATTGTGATAGTTATTTTTGGTCTCTTGAAATTTTATACAAATTTGAGGATCAACTGTAAAATAGGCTCATGAAATTTTGACTTGCTCAAATTTCTTTTCTTTGTACATATTTTCAGACATAATGATTACATTATTCATAGGGAGTGGGTATATGCACCTAAGATATGTTATTTCTTTTTTCATCTCTTCCTTCTTACTTCCTTTAATCTCCCCCCAACTTTTTTTTGGTACTGAGGATCGAACTCACGACTGCATGCTTGCAAGGCAGGCACTTATGCTGCTGAGCTAAATCCCCAGCCATTTTCCTTCTTTTTTGAAAAAGATCTATATCCCTATTTCCTATTATCTTTTATTTTGTTCTTTCTTTATATTTTAGATTTCTTATATAAGAGAAACCATACAACATTTAAACTTATGTGTCTAGCTTATTTCACTTAACATTATGGTATAGGAATGCATATCTCAGATCACTCATTGCTGGTATATAGATACAAAACTGAATTTTTTGTTAGTCATGTACATTTTCACCTTACTGTAAGAATTTATTGGTTCTAGCAGCTTTTTTTCATTCTTTGGGATTTTCTAGTTATAATGGTGAAGAATTACTCTTCCTGAGCACAATTGAATCAAGATTTTTGATTTCTTTTTTTAATTAGACCTCAATCTTTGACCCTCTCCTTGACCTAATTATTCTGGTCTAAGCAATACTAGTACTGATTCAGTTTATAAAAACTCTCTCATCCTTCACATATGACAACCCATCATATCTGATCAAATTCCTGATCATCTTCCACTGATATTGCATTGATATTGAATCATTATAGTTTTATGGTGCCTTAATATCCATTTTGAATATAAGCTGTAATCTCTCTTAACAGAAGGAGGGCTAAGTTACCTTTTACAGAGTGCTCATTTCTATATCTTACCAAAATGGATTAAGAGAATGGCTGCATATAAGGATTCAGAGGCTTCTCTACTCTCACAGTCTGTGCTCCTTGCATATTCATTGCTTACTTTAAGTGTACCATTCAGTCTTTTGATTGCAAATAGAAAACATGTAAGTAAAAATCTTGAAATTTGTTCCCTATTATGAACATATCATATATTTAATCTATGACTTTCATGGGAAGAGATGGGGGCTTTCAGAGGTTAAATTTTCCACAGAATGCTGAGCAGTATAAGGTCATTCTCTAAGAACCAGAATGATAGTCGGGTAGACATAAACTGGTTACATACCAGACAAGACCTACAAGAGTGTCTACCAGTATAAACCTATTTCCCTTGAGAGGAAATACCTGGTTGTGGATCAGAAAACTAATCACTAGACAGTATACCAGATAAAATAAGTGCCCTTTGATTCTACATCTCTCCACAACTAGATCTCTTTCATTTCCTATAAAGTTAATGTTGTTAGCCTCTCTGGTACTTGAATCCCAATTCTGTCAAGGACTGTCAAAGCAATATCTTATCACTCTAGCCTAATTTCAGCAAAAATTTTGTTATCTGTCTAGGAAATATTCCCCTAGTCTTGATGCTTACTCTTCCTAACTTTCCATCCTCTGACCTTCTGATATTTGGCTATCAATCTCCACTTACACTTGCTCTATTTGAAGTTAAGCCTGATTTTTCTTCTCTACTGAAAGTAGTCTCTTTCATGAGTAAAATCTTCTTTATTGTGTTCAACAAGTATCATCCATATTTTTTTCTTTTTTCTTTTAATAATAGTATTATGTCATTTGCAAGTAGAAAATTTTCCTTTTCTTCACAATTTATATTCATTTTTTATGTGTCTACTCTCATGTGCATGAGCAATACAATGATGAATAGCAGTGATAAAAATGTCCTAGTCTTGTTCTTAAGCTTATAGTGAGGCTTTAGTCTATTGTTATAGGTATGATATTAGTTGAGTTTTTCATAAATACACTTGGCAATGTTTATCATGTTCCCTTCTATTCCTTTTTAAATCATGAAAGCCTAATGTGGTACAATAAGAAAGATATTTAGGTTTTGTCCTAGATTCCTATCACCAAAATCCTAAATTCCATGGAATTATAATGTAATGAGAATATATTTTGCTATTCATAATCACTTGTGAATTTATGTTAATAACATGGTTCATTGCATGGCCCAAATAGGCTCATGATGAAGCTGGTAACCAGAAAAATTTAGTCACTAAAGAACTGGAACTTTCACCTCCACTTGCCAACCTCTGGGGAAAAATAGACATTAAACTGAAACTCTTCCACAAGTTTTGAAAGTGTGAAAATGCTGAGAGTTTGATGATTCCAGAGAGGAAATGAATACTCTCCCTTCTCTGGCCCTCCTCACCTTGCTTTACCCATCTCCATCTCTCTCTCTTTTTTTGGTACCAGGGATTGCACTCACAACCTAGAGCTTGCCAGGCAGGCGCTTATGCCACTGAGCTAAATCCCTGGCCCTAAGATGAGTACATTTATTTTTCATATGTATTTGAGAGTTAATTTCATTTTTTCTTACATTATTTCTTTATTTTTGCCTCTCATTTTTTTAGTACAGGGAATTGAACTCAGGACCTTGACCCTGCCAATCAGGCACTTGTGCCACTGAGCCATATCTCCAACCCTTCTACCTATCTCTTGATTTGGCTATTCTTACGTATCGTTTGTAATATCTTTTGTAATAAATTGATAAACATAAGTGTTTCCTCAGGTTCTATAAGTCATCCTAGAAAGTTCTAAAATCCCAGGAAGGGATGTGAGAATCCCAATTTATAATCTCTTGTTCAGGAGAACTGGTTACAACCTGAGACCTGTAATGAACATCTTAACTGAGGGGCAGTTTTGCAGTCTTATTCTGTGCAGTCTAATACTATCTTCAGCTGGTGTTCCTGGACAATTGTTTAGTTTGTGAAGAAAAGACAACACACATCTAATTGTTAAAAATTTCTGTGTTGTGTTGGATTAGAGTATGAGAGAAAAACAGTTCTTTTCTCACATGTTAAGTTTGTCAAAATTTTTACACATCAATTAAGATATTGTTATGGTTTATGTCTAGATGTCCCCCAAAATCATCATGCACTGTTAGATGGTATTTTTTCAGAGGTGGCTGAATCTAGAGTTTTTGACTGATTCATAATGCAATGCTGGGTTAAGGGCACTGGGATTAAAGCTGGGTGATTGCTGGATCACTCCATTGATTGGACTGGCACTTCCCTAATCCCAGCAGTCTGAATAAGATAAAAGAGGCAGAAAGATGTTTGTTTTCCCCTTTTTTCGTCCTGTTCTTTTTGCTATCTTCCAATGCCATGAACCATTGCCCCTCTACCCACCACCTTGCCTTTGGAGTCAGGTGATTATGGATTGAAACGTCTAAAAGCTGTGAGATAAATAAACCTTTCCTTCTTTGACTTTGGATTTCAGGTATTTTGTCTCAGCAAATACAGCATGGTAGACAAGGTAGATATCCTCCTGTGTGTTTTCTTTTTATACTACCAATAATGTGCATTACATAGATTCATTTACTTACACTGAACCACCAATGGATTTCTGGAGTAAATCTTACTTGATAATACCATATACATTTTAAATATAGCATTGATTTTGGTTTGGTAGTATTTCCTTGATGGTTTTGTGTCTATGTATATATGAGTTACTAGTCTATATTTTTCTCTTTTGTGATACCTTAATTGGAGTTTGGGGTCAAGATAGTGCTATCCTTACAGTATGATTAATACATATACCCTCTTCTGTAATTTAGGAGAACTTAAGAAAAGTTGGAGTCATTCCTTTCTTTAAATGTTTTACAAAGTTTACCAACACAGAGATCTAATATCATAGTTTTCTTGAATGAGATGTTTAATTGTAGACTTAATCCCCTTATTTGTTATAGAATTATTGATATTTTCTACTTTCTCTTAAGTGTATAATTCACGTGTTTAGAAGAATTAAGCCATTTTATTTAGGTTTTCTTATTGGTGGGAGAACTATTGCTTATTGCTTTCTCTTATATTCAGTTTTAATGTACAAATATTCATTTCGTATTCAATGTATTTGCATCTTCTGTTCTTTCTTTTATTTTCACTATAACATAGTTTCTTATTGCTGTTGATTACTTTTCCATTTGTCAATTTCTATTTTTTTTCTGTTCCTTGGTTCACTTGTCTGCACTCTAATCCTTATAACTTCCTTTCTTTTGCTAATTTTTGGATGTAAATTGTTCTTTTTTATTCTAATGTCTCAAAGTGGAAAGTTAGGTTATTCATTCAAGATATAGGAAGTCATCACTCTAAATTTCGCTCTCAGAAATGACTTAGTTTTATACCATACCTTTTGTTATGTATATAGTCTCTTACATTTGTCACTTGAGTTACAGTACTGTCAAACATCCTATCATTTAAACTTGAAAAACGTTTTCATATTTCTCATAGGGTAAGTATCTTAGTTACAAACTCCTACATCTTTTGTGTATATACTTTTTCCACTATCCTGATGTGAACTTTACATAATTTAACCTTTAATAAAAGGAATGATGGATGCACCAACTTCATAAGACTTACTGTTAAACCCCTATGAGTTACTTTGGTACAGTGCCAGAACACTTCTAAATTTAAACTCATTTAAAGGTGCATTATTTATACTTTGAATGAGATGTTATCCAAACAAGATCATTTCTGGTACAAAGAAATTTATCCAGGTATGTATTGTGATACATACATAAAATGGAATAGAAAGTTAATTTTTAGGGCAGGGGATTAAGCTCAGTGACTTAAGTGCCTGCCTTGCAAGCTTGAGGTTGTGAGTTCAATCCCTGGTACAAAAAAAAGTTAATTTTTAGAATAATACATCTATTTTTGATATTTGGTCTCATATTAACTTTTCCGTTTTTGAAATGATTCTATTATATCCTCCTAATCATGACTGCGTTTATACATGAGAATTTCAATAATATACTGGGTTTTAAAACTGTTAGCTAGATGTACCAAATCCTGTGCTCAAATCTTCGACTGGTTATGAGTATGGTACTGCCTTTTCTCTCAGTTTTTGTATATTCTCCTGAAAGCCAACAGTGTTTCCTTACATAAACTTTAAAATGGATAATTTAAGTGAATGAAATATATGAAGTCATGATTTTTAATAAACAGAGTATTTAAACAAACTTGTATTTAAAGAATTGTAATTCTCTCAGTGGTGATAAAATCTTCTCTCAGTGGTGAAATTATATTAATTCATACATTTTTATTAGAAAAAAAATCTATTGATTTTAAACACTACTTTTTCTTTACAAACTCCTCTACAACATACAAGTAGAAAAAATCAAGTTGTCTCTTCTATACTGTGTTTATTCCAGTTTTAATATCAAAAAGGAGGAAAAAAATGATTTTCGATCTGAGTTTGAATCAGAACCATTTGATTATTAAAAGAATAAATTTGCTGACATGATACTTTTCATTTCCTAGGTAATTAAATATTACTAAGGGCAAAAAGTATTATTATATAAGAACAGAGCTACTTAATGTAAACCAAATTCAAGTTTTCATACGACTTTAAAATTTAGACTAAATAAGTAGACTTACATAACACATATAAGAGTGTAAAAATAACTTAATTATTCCCTTCCATTCTGCAATCATACCCTGTCACTATTCTTTTGATTCAGTGACTTGCTGAAATTCACATATTGGCATAAGATTTATTTTCAAATGTGTTAGTCTTCTTCAACTAAAAATCATTGATGCAGAAATATTTTCCATTTATTCACCAACTTTATTATAACAATGCATGATTTTTAGTGGTATGTCTCAGGAGTATACAATGTAGTCATACCCCAAGCTGTAATTGCAGGCACTGCTTTGGTGTAAAGCAATTTACTTTTCATGAAAATGTTTTGTTTTTATAATACTCATTTACAATATATAATGAATATAATCAGTATAGGCACTTGTTACATGTACATAAAACATTCTACTTCTTTTTCATCTTCTTCCTTTTCTCTGCCCCCCTTCATCACTTGGTATCCTTCCATTAGCAAAATATCTATATCTTTTTACTATTATCTGTGTTTTATTTTGTTCATTAAATTATTTATACTTTGTGTATGTTGCATAAGAGAAAAATATAGGGCCTAGTGAAAGAAAGCAAGACAGTAATAAGATTTATTTTTTCCAGTAGTTTTTTAAAAAATATCTCCAAACCCTTTTTCCGTGTCCCTCAAACAAACGAAGACAATGACCACAAATTAACACAGATCAATATGTCCAAGCCAACAAGGTTGCCCCAAATGCTTTAGAAAAAAATATGCTAATTAGATAATTGCAGAACAAAATAGAAAAAAAATTAATGGAATCTAACAATTTACTGAAACACCTGAATCACAGATAGGTTGCTCCTATTCAAAAACTTCCCAAACAGATGTTCATGGAGTTGTAAATATAGTGATCCTATTTCTTTGTCATCTGAAGTATTTTAAAATCCTAGAGTGTCATCAGAATTAACTACAAAATATACATAAGCATCAATTCATATAGTACACCTAATATAGAGGTGGATACTTTTACATAGTCAACTATATTAGAGTCATGACAATTTAGACCAAAGAGAAAATCTCTAACAGTATGTAAAGAATTATTGACAAAGTGGCTGTGGCCTCCCAAGCTGTGGTTGCCACAGGGTGAGAACCATATTAGCGTTTCCTGAGATCTGCTCCATGTTGGAACTTGGGGCGTTGGGACAACAGGCAGCCAGCACGCCACTTTGGTAAGTGGCTGTGGCCTCCCAAGCAGTGGCCACCACAGGGTGAGAACCATATCAGCATTTTCTGAGATCCACATCAGGTTAGAACTTGAGGTGCTGGGAAAACAGGCAGCCAGCTCATTGCTGTGGTGGGTGGCTGTTAGCCTACCATCTCAAACATCCATCTCATACCCCCCCCACTAGCAAGTGGGGGCCAGAGATCTGAGTATCTTTTGGGAGGATGAATGTATGCAATATAGCAAATAAAGGGGATTTCCTTCTACCATCTCTTTGAAGGCAGATATTTTTATCACTGATTTGTTGTGTTCTGATTAATGGTATTGCTCTATTCAATATTCTGTTTTTATAATTGCAGTATTTCCTTCAATATTGCTCTACCTAATTGGAGGAACAACATTGTGAAGTAAACCAGATATACTATTATACCTATTGCTGTTATCCTGGTAACCTGCTGTGAGGTTCTTTACCAATTTCACTGCACTGCCTCAATTGGCTTTGTCCTGTCTTGTTCTGCTGTATTTTACTATCTTCAAAATAAATTAAATAAATAAAATAATAAATAAGAAATTTTAAAAATAAAATAACCAAACAGATTAGTAAGGTACTGAGCAACCTGAAACATGATATAACTAAACAGATAATGGACTTAAAAAGCAAAAGGAGGAATAGAAAGTGCTGTAGAGATATAACTCTGTGTATGTTTAAGTGTGTAGGATTGATAACCATGTTGCTAAGTTTTTGTTGGATCAGTGAACAGAACTGTTTGCAGCCTCACTTTTTGAATGCCCACTTTGTATGCTTTAATTTTGTAACTTGAACAACTATATCCTAGAAGACAATATGTAATGTATCAACTAGTGATTTCTTAGTGTTTTTTAAATTCTGTATTGTTTCTACCTTTTTTCTGTTTTGCTTTCCCCCCCTCTTTAAATAAAATTTAAAAAAGAATTATTGACATTGTTTTTCTATCACAATACAATTTCAAGTTATCAAAAAGAAGTACTCAAAGAAACAAAAACATATTAAACATAGAAATAATTTTATGTGAAGAAACTTTCTAGAACAGTTTATTTCTTACATTTCATTTCTAAACCAAAGCTGGATGTGACGGTACATGTTTGCAATCTCAGCACTTGGGATGTTGAGGCAGTAAGATTTCCAAGAGGTCAAGGAAAAAAAAAGACCACCAACAAAATGGAGCTGAATATCTCTTTAACCAGAGTGGGATGAATCATAAACATTCATTGAACTTATTAAGGAAAATTATGAATATCACTCTTCTGCACAATTTCATTTTTGTTTTTTATTACTTATTAAAGTATAAAGTAATATCTAAAAATAATATTAATGTTTAAATTTTAAAAATCTTACTACAGTAAAAGACACTTTGCTATTAAATCTGCTCAAAATACCCACCTTCACTTTGAACACATACTCGCATTCTTGCTACTTGTTAAAGCAGTTCAGGAAATCATCTTTGATAAGTGTTTTTAGATGAACTATTGTTGCCTTGATATCTTTATTTGATTCAACAAATTCCTTTCATAAATTTTTGTCTTTGAGGAAAATCTAAGAAAGTCACACAATGCCAGCATATGTGAATAAGGTGGATGAGGATACACTTCAATGTTTTATACAAGAGCTTGTCTTTCTATTGGGTGGCAGTTGGTAGCAGCTTTTACTGTATTTTTGATCAAAACTAATGAAGACACCTTTTGTAGTCAGATGTTGAAAGGAAAACAATTACGTAAAGGACACATAATATATAGTATTATTTATAATGGTCATTCAAGGAGTTAAATACAACGACAATGCAGGAAACCTGTCCACAACACTAAAGACCTAGAAAATTCAGCTGAGAATCTGGATCCCATGGCATTAACTTGCAAGAGTTCAGCTGGAAACCTAGAGTTCATGACAATGATTCATGTCTATTTCATGGATCTGCACTGGGAAAGACTAAAGGTCAGTGGTGGAAGCAAGAAAATCTATGGCAGTGGAGTGAAGGATCTGGGCCAGTAGGCCAAGAGTTCTGTAGTGAAGCCAAGCAGCAATGTTCAAAATAAGGACCAGGGTTCCCCGAAAAGGTACCACAACCATCCTCAGTGACAATGAGGTCCTGAGCTCCTCTGACGATGAGAGCAGCTGAGTACATATCAGAACGCCAGCGTGACAAGCTTGTTCTGGAGATTAAACAGCATATATCTTCCCTTCCCGAGCAAGGAAGCAATGCTCAAAGAAAGGACCAAAGTTCCCCCAAAGTGAACTGCAGCCATTCTCAGCAACAAGGTTCTGAGATCCTCCAATGATAATAGCCGAGTTTATGTCAGGGAAGCCATCATGACAAGATCCTCCAGGAGAACCAATGGCTCCAGACAACAAACAACAGTTAGGCAAAACCATAAAACTACTCTTTGTCTCTAGGTCTGCTTTTTATGCTGGGAACAGTCCTCAGGTGGGCCATCTATACTCAGCACCATGCTGATTCAGTTAAGCTGGTGTTTAAATTAACCACCAGTTACCAATCCACTACAACATCCATAAAGGAGGAATTCAAAAACTACTTCAGAAGGAAGCAAAAATGATGGGATGAGTATGTTCCAAGATAGGGGAAATATTCTGAGGAAGGTTAATGGAAATATCCCTTTTTCTGCAATATTTCTTCTATTAATTTTTATATTTCTTACTACTTTTCAGTGCATAATGATTGGACTCATTGGAAATTTGTACATGTGGATAACCCTCTTAATTATTTCCTTTTTTTCTGCAGTTACGTGAGAAATGATTTCTGATTTAAGTTTTTCTAGATCCTTGTTCATTTGTTTTGTTACCACTTCAGAGACACTAGGCGGGTGGCTTTCATATTTTTTAGCTTATTGCTCCCTGGGTTTGCCTTGGATAAGCTGGACATCTGGGGTTGCATCTTGTTTAAGTGTCTTTTCCTTTTGTTGTTTTTAGTTTCCCAGGGTTGATGCTTTCAATTTGCCTATTGTTTATCACCTTATTGGTAGTACTTAGAATCTTTAGCATATGACTACTTCTTAGAGGTGTCTTCCAGGCACACCTGGCTTTTGGGTTTTGTGATGATTAAATACACTGTAAGTAATTGGTACGTGTACATTGTCTAGTCTTGAAACTGTATTCACAATGATCACTTCAATTGCCCATATTTTCAATAGAATTTTTATTTCCCTGTATCTCTGCTTGATATTTTTTCATAGACTACTTTTTTGCTAGACTGGTCATTAATTTTTTTGCATTATTTTGTCTAGATCAGTTAACTTTGTATTGATTCTTCTGTAAATACTGACTTTTTTGTTTAAGTCCATTTATATCTTCTGCAAGCACAATGAGCAAATTCTTGGAATGTTTTTTTTTTGTATTTTCTTTTATCATTTTGAATAACTCATCTGTATGAGTTTGATTTCATTTTCATAAATTCCAGCTATGTACAACAAAAACTGAAGTGTTTGTGAATATAATTATGATCCTCAAACACTTTCGGTGTTACTTAAATCACCACTGCCCTGGCATTTTCTTTTCTGATTTATCATAACAAATATTTTCAATTCCTGTGTGAATGGCCACTTGTTCTTGAACTTGCCTTTCTTTCACATGATAGATGAAATTAAAAATTTGTTTGGGATCTTTTGTGAGGTTTGTTCTCCGTGTTTAGACAGCTTTTTACCCAAAGAGAGGTATTTCCTTCATGGTTAATAAGAAATGTCACTTTACACAACCAATCACTGTTTAGAAAATACTTGACCTTTGTTATGATCATTATAATGTAATTTCAAAGGTTTCTCCTAGGTGTCAAGAAATTAACATTAAATTGAACAACATGCTTTCTTTTTCAGCTTTTCTGACATGACCTTTAAGTAATGGTTGTTTTTTAAAAAATAAGTGAAATATTTATTTCTTATTCAGAGTATGTCCTGAATATTTTTGTCAAGTGCTATGCTAAGTCCTTTCACTTGCATCATTTCCTAATTCTCATAAAACCCTTAAGAGGAAACTAAGATTTAAGAGTGTTTCTTTCACTTAATGTAACATGTAATAAAATACAAAGCAGTTGTATGAGCTTGTTAGCTGAGTGTTTGAGTTTTCTCTGCTGCTTTCTATTATCTTCATCATTATAAAATATATCACAGCTGAATTATAATATTTTAATGCACCATTATTTACAAAAATAACAGTAGTACAGCAACTTCTATGCAAGGTTTTCTCAAACTGAGAACTCAATAATTTTTGCCAACTCTATTTCATTGTTTTTATTTTCAGGAAAGGACTATCCTGTGCATTTTAAGATGTTAACAATATCCCTAGGCTCCAACTATTAGATGCCATTTGCAAGTCTCAACCACTCCCAGTTGTGATAACCAGAAATGACTTGAACCAGTTCTAAAAGTCCCACAGATAGTTTAATAAAATATCCCATGTTTTAGCATTTCTGCTGTAGAAAAGCTAATGTACATTTTCTCTTTCATCAAATTTATTATCCATCTTTACAGTTTTCAATAGTGTAGTTGAATAAAAATCCATTAAAATAAATTTAATTTCTTTGTTTTTATTTTCACAGAAACTGGGAGATCATTTTCTGTTGGTTTATTTTCTAAGCTGATATTTTAAACTACATCAACCATGTGTAATTATAAAAACTTGTTATGCTTTAGATCCATTGAATTACAAAATCTTGTTATTATGACAAACCCGAGCTCCTTCTGAAAATGTCTAATACAAACATGTACTTTTAAGTCACTAAGTGTAATCTTAGGCAACCGTCAAGAGAATGACTTGAATTTTTTTTTTCCTAAGGAACAGTATGTAGAATTCTTGTGTTTAAGAGTTCTCTTGAACTTTGTGATACAAGCTTTATTTATAAATGGGAATATAATGGAGTTCAATAAGGTAACAATTCAAATACCTAGCATATATGTAAGTGAAAGTATATATAAAACTACTTGAGTGTTGTAATTAGAATAGTTACTTTTCCCTCAAATTTTGCATATTTTATCTACTCAGCTTCAGTGGTTAATCTTTTGCAAACTCCATAAAGTAAGCTATTTATTATTTATTTATTTATTTATTCTTGAGACAGGGTCTCTGCAAAAATTCAATCTGGACTTGAACTCACTTTGTAGCCAAGGATGGTCTCAGACTTGCAATAATACTCCTGTGTCAGCCTGCCAAGAGGTGGGATTACAGGCATGTGCTCCCACTCCCAGCTCATACAGCTCATAAGGAAATTGGATAGTTTCTTGGAATACAGTATTTCTAGATCTACTGTGAAAATTATTCTGATCTCAGCACTCACCCAGTATTTCTCTGTACCTGGGAGGACAATCTGCTCACTTTATTTCAAGACTGTGTGCTCCATATTCAATAACAGAAGCACATTTCTGGTTTTAAGGTGTTTAGGGTTGGTTTATGCTTGCTAAATTGCACACGTAGAAAAATATTACAAATATTGTCACGCAGCAATCAGACACTATCAACAAAGTGCAGTCTGAGAGTAAAACAGTTGAAATTCAAATAGACCAAGGCTATACCACCACAGAATGCAGGCATGCTCTTACCAGCTTTTTTCAGGAGCCATCCATTCCATTTTTCTAGCAGTGTTAATTGCTCACTATTTTTCTCTCATTATGCTCCCATTCCAAAATAAATAATATTAATGAAACACTGAAACAATAAGTAAACTGTATGCTTATTATGTTTATTCAACACTGAGACTTCCTTTCTAAATTGCATGGCTCAGCTCTATCTGCCATTCAAGCAGAGCCATCATGCTTTCCAAAATGTCCTGCCAACTTGTTTGTCTTAGCAAACACATTTTTTTTCTTTGAGACTTGGAGAATAGCAATTAGGCAATTCCAGGCGGTGTGGTTAACAGAAGATAATCACATCTTGAAACCATTAGAAGCTTCACACAAACTGAGGCTCTGTGAGTCTCAAGGGTATGCTTATCTCCTCCCTGCTCCTTTTCATTCCATGTCAATATTCCCTTCTGTTTTCATAGTCCTAAATCACAAATGCTTCAATTCCTTCCTCCTAATTATGTCCATTCAACCACATAATCATTTTAAGAACAGTGTCAAAAAACAGCCACCACAAAAACCAACCCAGCATTATACAGAGCCAACATTTTGGGGGTATTTTCAACATTTAATTGAAGTGTGTGCTATATTTTCTAGTAATTCATTGTTCTTGGAAAATTAGCAGGCACTCTCATTGATGCCCATAATCTAGAGATATCAGATTTGTTAGGCAGTGATCACAGGTCATTTTGCTCCAGCATATCCCACACTTATTCTAGTTCATCTAGGCCATGTGATTTACTCTTTATTGGCTTGTCATTGTCTATATATTTGTTCATTGTCTATATTATTAGTTCATTGCTTTCCTAATGTTTACATCAAGCATGGGAGAGAGTAGCTACATAATAATTGATTCATCTGGCAAGAGTTTGCAGTCTACTGAAGCAATACAGCAATGCATGCCTGAAATAGTAATTTTAATCTTAAACATCAATTCTCTTCAGAAATATTTTTAATTGAATCCCTATTTTTAATGACTAATTTTTATTTTAAAGGGATTAAAAGAAAACAAAACAATAAAAACAAAAAACAGAAATGATAAAGGATTTTGAAACAAGCTGATAGGAAATTAATTATAGTCAGTATAATGTGTATTGTTATCTTCAAAATAGTTGCTCAGATTACAAGGTACAGGCATGTAAAACAGATCAAACAATGTAAACAATCACAATTTCTTTCTTTGAACTAATAGAAACAATAGTACAATTAGCTATCATATGTGTGTGTATATATACAATATGCATATATATGATATATATATATGTGTATATATATATATATATATATATATATATATATATATATATCTTAAGCTGTATGTTGTGTTACCATGGTACCATGACACACAGTGACATAAAATGTTAGTAGAAATAAAGCTTCAGGGTAATTCAAGTTTAATCTTTGTCTGAATAACAAAGTTTTTGAGAAAATACTGTAATTTTCCACATTGAGACTTCCCAGAGAGTTAGTTTCTCTATGAAGTTTTCTGAAATTTATTTGTCTACAGAACCATTTTTTATTTGCATGAGGTAGTATAAGAAGAAGCCCCCAAGAAAAAGTGCTATAAAATACAACAGGCCTTGGTATATCAAAAAATGATAAATTTTCATATTTATAGCTTGAGGTTCATATACAGGGATCAAGATATTAATGTTGTTATCTATATTTTTCTAGGTCCAAACTTAAACTCTTAATGATTTGTATTGCTACTCTTACTGGATTTATCATATTTATTAGTAAGATACTCAATTCAGCTGAGTGAGTAAAACTAGGGAAGGCAGAGATGATAAGGAAATAACGTTCCCATAGAAAAGACATCTTAAAAATGTATAGGAAAGGTAAATTCGTGGTCAGAATTTAGGCATCGTAGGATGACCTACTATGTTTGAGATTAAAATGCATAGCTTTATATAAAGATTTAAGAGTGAGATAAATAATATTTGAATATGTTGATTAAATTCAGTTTAAGAAGAGTTGAGTCCCATAATCAGGATTTTGGTCCATAGGATTTACTCTTCATTGGCTTTTCATTGTCTATATATTAGCTTCCCATGTTAGAAAGTAACCTCGAAATGACATAACAAATTGGAGGATGAAGAAAATGATGAAAGAACTATCAATTAATAATCTTAGAAGTCTAGGTGTAAATATGGTAGAATGAGAATAAAATTGAAGAAAAATTTAGCTTTAGTGTTTGACGTGACAAGTGCAATATCATCGATATATAAACTGTTAAATATTGAATGGGCCCTAGAGAGCCACAAGTTCAAGTTCCTTTTTATTATAGAAAAGGACATGTAAACTCAAGTAGATGAATCTATAATATCTAAGATTTATTTGTCTGTTGTAAAGAACTTTCCCTGATCACATAGCTTCCTAAAAAAATTCAGAGAGTGTATTCTGATAATCTGTATGGTTTTTAAAATTAGTTGTTTATTCATTCAACAAATATTTTCCAAACAATTACTATTTGTCCCATGTCTTACTTTGTCATAGATGCTCAGGTAAATTTGTGATTTAAATAAACAAAATACTTCCCTTCAGAATATACGGTGAATGGTCCACATTTATTAAGCAACATTTATTGAAGTTATTGCCTTAGGTATTAACTGTTTCACTGAACTGGCAGCTTTATCAAGGTGTTTATTGAGGATCCATGTAGCATTCATCTTCTCATCTTGACAGGCATACTGTTTACATTTGTGGAGTTTAGTATACTGACCACTGGCAACAAGTGGTTATTTACATTTAAATTTAAAGTAATTAAAAATACTTCTTTATGTCATTTCTACTTTTGAAAGCAGTTATGCTAAAAATTTTAATCTAAGTTATAATGCTCAAGTACAAATGTTATCAACCCAAAACAAGTGGTTATAGACAGCCTGATTTTTATCAATCAGTATTAGCCCTCTTTGGATTCTTAAGCATGGAAATGTGGTATTTGATGTCTTCAGCCTATACTTTCTGCCCAGTCAGTGCTTTCTTCTCATTCAGGTGTCCAGAATTCCCATGTCATATAACTGTTTCTTCCCAATTTTCAGATCAAACTGTAACCATCTCTTATCAAGGCTCTTATACCACAACAGTGACTGATTTACTTGCCCTCCTCCACTATAATTTGTCTGCAGGATCTCTAGCACAGTGTATGACACAAGGACTTACAGAAGAATGTCCCAAATGAATACATGTTAATAAGCATTCAAATGAAATATCAAACCAGCATCTTACGTGTCATTATTGGGGGCTTTGCATGACATATTATGGACTGAGAAATTTTTGAATGCTATTTTTCAAATCATTTTTGCATAAAAAGGTCTCATATCTAAGTTTTGTTTTCTGTATTTTCAGAATTGAGTTTGAATGAAGTGATAATGTATGGTAGGTGCAGTGTCTTTATTTTTGAAATAATTAATATTCATAAACAGAATGGAGAAGAATCTTCCTTTTAAGTCTGATACACAAATACAGAAGTGCAGAAATTCAACTGATTTGACATCTGGAAATAAAGGCACAATTCATTCTTTAACTGATGGGTATGAAGATATGTCAGACTCAATTTTATAACTGAGTCAAAAGCAGAGCTTACATCGCAATGAATTGTAGCTAAGTAGTCACATTGCTTTATGTTAATTATTTTCCTCGGATCATTTTTTTGTTTTCCTTGTAATGAAACAAAGATACAGAGACAGAGTGAGATGGGAAATAGAGAAATCAAAAGCTGTGTCACAGTGAAATCTTTTGCCTCTCCATAAAAGTGGTACTGACTGACTTATAGAAAAGTTAGAATTGCAGATTAAACAGTGCAACAAGTATGTAGACAAGATATCTGATTTTGGCAATTAAAACTAGCCAGTTAAATACTGAAAGGTATCAAAGATGGGATTCTTAATTCTTTCATGCTTTTTTGAAACACTTAAAGATTTAATCCCCCAATAATCTCATAAGATGTCAATATTTTCCCTGACAAACTAGGCCATGTCTCTAGGTAAAACCTGAATGTGACTTTGAAATCTGATAGAATAGTCATTCTCCTCTCTGCCCATTTGTTTCTTGATTTGGTTCCCATCCTCAATTCTTGAATTTCCAATTCCCTTGTGAAAGCTCAATTGTCACAGTTGCCAGCAGAAGCAGTTGCTCAGTGTGGTGCGAAGAGCCTGATGGATGGCTTTAATTCATTAGTCACAGTCTACTTTTATAATTGCTCAGGTCCTGGAAGAACTGGCCACCCAAAGCAGAATCACTGCCTCTGTTTCACCACCTGCCTGACCATCCTGAAGGTATGGAAATTTGTGTCAGGGAGGAGATATAGAAACATATATTTCTCATTTTTTTCTTTGTTAGTATTAGAGTGTAGCAGGATGTGGTATAAGGTCTTGAGACAATAGCACTGTACCACAACTGACCACAATCTCCTATTTGCCACATTTTGAAACTCATAAAATAGGAACTGTCTCCTTATCATGAATGTGGCATCAGACAAAATACAGACAATTCTTGATCAAATTTAAGTATATAATAAAGTTTCATTCAGATACATAAAGACTGTTTTTTCCAAAAAAGGTTTCTATCTTCCATATTTGTTTAATCTTTTATATGGTTTAACCCTTTTCTCTTCATTTGCATTGCTCTTTATTAATTGACAGATTTGTAATTTATTATATATTGTTGCACATATCCTTTATAAAGGGACTAACTGGTTATAGCCAGTAAACTGTGGGGCAAGATTGATTCATTTACAGGGCTCATCTCATTCTGATTTTCAAATTCTAATTGAACTTAGCTACATTTTGTAGGGGCACACATATTTCTTTTGGAAAAGAAAAAGCATAATTTTTTAGCTGGTAATAAGACCTCTCCAATATCTCCAATATGGCATATACTTGTGACACAAAAGATGTACACTCACCAATATATGAAAATAATTCAGTTAAAATTGACATGTAACTACTTAAAACTCCCCCTCATCTTTAAATATCTAACATTGTAAAAACTTTTTAATATAATCAGCATCATATTCCTCAGTGTGGGATATGGTTTTAATATCATGACAATAGTCTGCTTGTATCTCTGTTGTGTTTCATTGCCAGGTAACCTGGTAGAGTGTTTCAGAGCAGTAAGACATTTTTTCCTTGTCAGTGACCTGCAATTCAATTACCCAATGTTTCTGAACATTATTACTGTTTTCAACAGAATTGGAATTTATATTAATTTCCATTTTCATCTAACAGTTTTACTTTATTGAGCATAACATTGGGTTGCAAAACCCATCCCATAATTTTCTACTGTAAATTGTAATTTAGCATAATAGTAGTTGGCTGTGCATTTCAGTAGCTTCACCTGGGTGACACAAGAAGCAATTTTCCTGTTTACTCACTTGGTATGACAAATAACAAGGGTGTACACCTGTAAAATTTTCAAACTGGGATTTTACATAATATTTTCTCTAACAGGTTTTGCGTATGTTTGCCTGAGCATCACCAAGGGTAAAATACTCCCACACTACTCTTCTGTTATATAGACATGAATTTTACCATAATAAAATGTGGGTGTGACTCACTGTGACTGCACCTGGGGAAAATAAAAACGCATCTGTGCTTTTACGCACTTGGAAGATGAAAGTTAGGGTGTGTACGGGAACTCCAAAGCAGAAATAGGTGAGTTTTACTCATGAAATCTTCATTTCTAAATTTCTGTGCATTTAGAATTTGTTTTAAAATTTTTTCTTTTGATTTTTTTTCTGGTAGAAGTAACTCAATTCAGTAGGATGAAACATGAAAAACTAGATTGCAAGTTTTGGAGGATGTCAAAAGTGAATCATCAAATTAGTCATGCCCAGTTGATGATAATGGCTTTGATGTTGACTATGTTAGCCAAAGTCCCTGAAGCAGTGAAATTCAGCAAAAGTCAACTGATATACACACAAGGAATGCAAACTTGTCTGATGCAGAAGATGAAGATAACAGCAATGTGAGCACATATTTGACGAGTCACAATGGTACAAAAGAGTGATACCACTAAATGGAACAATGCAATGTTAGAACTAGGTATGAAAATATAGTTAGGAATTTGTCAGGCATGAGACCTATTGGAGGAGTGCCAGAACTACCAGTCAATGTTGCAAACTGTAAGAGATGAAATGTTATAAAATGTGAAATTCATACATGTTGAAATAAAAGTAAAACATTCTGTATGTACCAGTAAACATACTTAAAATACATGTATTACAAAACCTTACTAACTTAGCTGAAAGCATTCATAGGTCTGCTATAATAAGCATGAATTTCTCACAATAATTACAGGAATGTAAAAGACTTATGTAAAAGGGATTAGTGTGGGTTTGAGGTCTATAGAATAACAAAGACACTGAAGAGATTTTGTTTCCCTCAAAATTGCCTAAGGTTGAATGACCAAATCACAAGCCAAAAAAGAAAAAGACCTGATAATCTGGCTGCTATACATTCATTGTTTGAGAGATTTGTGGGTAATTGTCAAACAATTTACATGTCATTTGAATACATGACTATTGATGAACATCTTGCAGCATTTCATGATTGTTGTAGCTTCAGGCTGTGTATGCAAAAAAAAAAACCTTCAAAGTAAGGCATAAAAATTTATATCTTTGTAGATGCAAAGACTTGTGCTTTCAATTTAGAAAGTAATCCTGAAACTCAGTCAACAGGTACTGTTCATATAGTAATAGACCAAATCATGTTGTGAACAGACTTGTTCCCACATCCCAAACTAACTGGAATGTGACACTCAGCAATTAGTTTACCAGTTCCCAATTGAACAGCATAGGAACTCTACACAAGGACAGAACAGAAATTCCAAATTAAATGTTGCAGTCACAAAACAAAGAATGGCAAAGTACAATCTCTGAGTTTCAGAATGATACAACATTGGTCTTGTATATGGCAAAGTAAAATAAACTGGTATTCCTGATGTCAACATTGCATCACAATGGAAAAATCAAAAGGGAAACCTCTATAAAACAGAAGTCCTAGATGGTAGCATTCTACCAAGAACAAATGAATGAGTAGATCTTGTTGATGAGTTATGCAGCAAATATGATGTAACTGGAAACATAAAGCCTTGGGCGGTGGTTGTGTTTTACTTCAACCTAAACATTTGTGGCATAAATAGTTCAATAGTTTGCAAAGGTAATAACAAGTGAAAAATACCATGGAAAAATTTTCTTAGAGAATTGGGTCTGGAATTCACAAGAGTTCATTTGTTGCAGAGGAAATACAAAATGTTTCTGAATAGGAAACTATGCAAAAATATTGTAGAAAACACTGATGAGCTGAGAGGTGAACAGGCAGGTATGGCATCACAAAGACTTACCATGACAACATAAAAACCAAAAAGATGTCAACTGTGCTTTGCAAAAAAGGGCAGGAAAACAAAATATAAATGCTATCATTGTATGCAACACTGTGTATGAAGCATGCGTTATTCATGTGTTAAGACCACCTTGGAAGTGACAGTTGAAACCAATACTATTTCTGTGATAGACTTTGGTTTATATTTACATTGTAATTTCCATTGGTTTTTATTTCTGATGTTATCTTTTAGATTTTTTAAGCAAGTAAACTGCTAATGTGAAAATGTTATCTGTTCTAAGATTCACTACATATTTGATATTTTATTTTATTGATATCTTATTTTCCTGCTAAGGATATGTTGTATAATATGGTACAAAAGCTCCAGACAAAGCTGGAAAACAAGAGTTATAAGAATGGCCTGCCACACAGTAAGCACATGTGCTGTCAGCATAAGAGAGATGTGTGCATGAACATGTAGTTGTTATGTTTGAAATTGCCTTGGTTATGACAGTTGAAGCAAAGATTATTTTTGTTGTAGAGTTCTATTGGTATTTTCATTCTTCATATAGGAATTTATTTCTAATGTTGTCATTAAGGTTTTGTAAGCAAGCACACAACTGATGTGAAAATGTTGATTATTCTAACTTGCAATACATATAATTTGGTACTTTATTTTATTGATATTTCATGTTTCTGTTAACTGCATATTGTATGATATAGTAAAAATCTCCTGACAATACAAGAAGTCCAGTGATATGTCAAATATGTCCTACAAAAATCCACCAAAGCAGAACATTTTTGCTGTCAGTGTAAGCAATACATGTATATGAAACATGCTATTGTCATGTGTGAAGACTGCCTTAGGTGTGATAATTGAAGTAAAGATTTTTTTTGTAGAGTTCTATTGGCATTTTTGTTGTAATACATATAAAAATTTACTTGTTGTTAGTTTTTAGACTTTGTTCACCAAAAAACCAGTCTACATTAATGATTTTGACACTTTTTCATAAATAACATATATTTGAATTTCAGTATACTATTTTGATATTTTTCCTGTTAAGTACTAATCATTTAATAAAATTCATAAAATTAGAATTAATAATTTATTAATAAAAATATTCTAAAGAATAATCATTAGTATTATACACACAACACAATATGCCTTTGTGACAAAATTGACTTTATTACCCAAGAAAAATATGCTGCCCTATAAAGCAGAATAATATGTTATCTGAGTAACAGTTATATGTCTGTCTATTCCATTGTCCAATTTCACAGAAAATTTAGACAAATTACATGTAAGTTAAAATATTATCTCTGAAAAATGGAACATCATAACTGGCACTTTTAACATTGTCAGAGAGTGGGTTTGTGCTTAGTGAAAATTTCTTGGACAAAATTCTTGAAGATTTGTATTATATACAGGTTATTTTGGAGCTATTTAACATACTTTTCTCATTCCTATAGTTGATATTGGCAGTTTTGTGCAAAGATAAAGAACAAAATGGAACACTTTGGATTTGGAGACTTTCCAAAACTTTTGTATAATTGGGTACGGGTTATAATGAGGGCAAATAATTTGATTTAGGTTTGTGCTCACAGGGAGGTCCTTTTCTTCAGGCAGCAGCTGGAAGCAATTGGCCACTTAACACAAGAAAGATTCTTTTACAACCAGGCTTTGATTTTTGACAAATATTCTGTTTAGAGATAACTAGATTGAAAATGTTATGTATAGATACATCCTGTTTATTTCTCAGATTGCAGAAAGTTATTAGATATAGGAGGGAATTGGGAATTATATTATTTATATCCCTTTATTTTGCAAATGAGGGAAAGGAGATCCAGAGACAGAGACAGAAAATTATTTGTCTAAGACACACAGTTATTTGGAAGTGTTCCCAATCGTTAAAAGCAATTTCTTAGCTTTTCTTTTTAATTGATTGTTTATTTGTACATTTTAGGTATACATAATGATCATATTCATTATAAGGAATTTGTACCTGTTTACTTCTTTTCTTTTTTGCACAATTGATTCTATTTTGCTAAAGTCACATGTTAAGTTAGGATATGCTACAGCCTATCTAGCCCATTGAATATTTAACTTAGGAAGTGTGCAGAATTATTCTCTTCAAAAAAAGATTTGCAAGATCTCATTTCCAGGAGTGTCTATATGGGCCTTTTAAGAACTTCTTGGTTCTAATATAGAAAACACAATATTGTTATGTATTAAACCCATCAGATCTTTGTAAATTCTACTTTGCATAATTGAAATTTGGTGTAAAATGTCTCTCCTAATCCATGCTTCTGTGAGAGTATATTGCTCTGTATTACCAGTCAAGGCAGTGCAAAGAGAATACTGAGATACTGAGTGATCATCATTGTTACTTAGAAGGTCACTAGCATTTCAGTACATGCTTTCCTCTTCAAGAAATCTAACATATCAATTGAGAAAAAACCACCTCATTTTAAGGATTGTGGTTTGTCTAAATAATAGTTTCTTATACGTTTGGAGAGAGGAACTCTAGGAACATTTTATTTATTTATTTTTGTTTAAAATATGCACTTGAATGGAGAAGCACAATAATTGATCATTAAATATTTGCAGTAGGAACTATAAAATTGTAAAGGAACACTTACAGTGTTAATATTTTTTTTAAAAGTAAGGATGAGCCCTACTTGATCATGGTGAATAATCAATATGCTGTTGGATTTAGTTTTCTAATACTGTGTTAGAATTTTTTGCATCTATATTCATAAAGGTTATTTGTAACATTTTGTTGTGTCATTATCTGGTTTTATATCAGTATAATTCTGGCCTCATCAAATGTGTCTGGAAGAACTTCCTCTTCCAGTTTTCATAATTAAATAGGAATAATTGGTAATAGATCTTTAAATGTTTGTAGAATTGAGCAGGAAAAATTTTTGGACCTGGCACTTTTTATTTGAGAATTTTATTACTCATTCAATTTTGTGAATTGTTATTAGACTGCTAAGACTTTATATTCCTTCATGTTTCAATCTTTGCAAGATGTACATGTCTTAAGAATTTATCTACTTCTTAGTTATGTTTTTAAAGATTTTTTTTGTACCAAGAATCAAACTCATGGTGTTGCACATCATGTTGCACTTGCCAGGAAGGCACTGAACCACAGAGCTGTATACCTGGCCCTCAAATTTCTCGATATATACTTATTCATAATAATCTCTAATGGAATTTTGTTTTACTGTAGTATCAGTTGTACTATTTTTCCTTTTATCTCTTGTTTTTTTTTATTTATTAGAACCTGGTTTGTCCTTTTTTTAGTCTATATAAATTTTTACCTATTTTGTTTATCCTTAAAATAGACTAGCTTTATGCCTGAATGATCTTTTCTATTGACTTTTCTTGTTTCCATTTCATTTATTTCTCCTCTGATCTTTTTTTTTTCTTCTAGTGTTGGATTTGGCCTGTTTTTGTTTCTGTAGTTCTCTCAGATGCAGAGGTAGGTTGCCTACATCTCAGTACTACATTTGTTGCATATCATAGGTTTTGGTAAATTGTGTCTCTATTTTCACTAGTCTAGAAATTTTTCCATTTCCTTCCTGATTTATTCCTTTTATCATTGGTTATTCAAAGGAAAGTGGATTAATTTCTATTTTATTTTACAGTCTCTATAGTGATTAAATGTAATTGTGTCAATTTGATTGGCTTGAGAGCAGTTGATGTATTGGTTATATTAGGGTGGGTAACAGAAACATGTTGGTGGGTATTATTTATATAGTTCCTTGCCACTTCTTTGGAGCACTTTCTCTGTCTTCTTGGCATCACATCTTTCCTTCACCAACCCTTCTGCCATAATGCTCTATTTTGGATGCAGCCTATTACTGACTATATTTCTAGAAACTGTGAACCAAGTTAAAGTTCACCTATTGTAAAACGTAAGTGTTGGATATGGTGTTTCAGCAATGAAAAAGCTGGCTAATACGGCTTCCAAAAGTTTTTCTTTTTCTTTTTGATCTCTAGTTTCATTGCATTGTGACCAGAAAATATACTTAGTATGAGTTCTTTGCTTAAAATTTATAGAGATTTTTTTGGTCACCTATTATATCATCTATTCTGGTGAATGTTTCATGTCCTGAGGCAAAAGAATGTGTGTTTGTCAGCTCTTAAGTGGTATATTATGTAGATGTCTGTTAGGTTCATTTGGTCTATCATGCAATTTAACTCTGCAGTTTATCTGTATGTTCTACTGCTGAGAGTGGTGTGCTAAATCCTCTATTATTGCATTATTTGGTCTATGTTTTCCTTTAGCTATAGCAAATGCTTTATATTTTTCATACTCCAAAATTAGGTACAAAGGGCAAGGGATATAGCTCAGTAGCAAAGCACTTGCCTGGCAAGTGCAGGGTGGTGTGTTCAATTCCCAGTACCAAAAAAAAAGGTACAAATGTAGTTGAAGTTATTTCCTCTCATGAATTGACCCCTTTGTTATTATATAATTGCCTTCCTTGAATCATTTACTGTTCTTCATTAAAATTTTATTTTATCTGATGTATGTCTGTGTTTTCTTTTTGATTCTGTTTGCATTTGATCTTAGCCAAAAGGCCAAGAAGTGATTTTTTAATTCAATTTTCATTAATTATCTTCCTCTATCTTTTTTCACTTTCAGTCTATGTGTGCCCTTAGATGTAAATCGAGTTTCTTCTGAACAAAATATGTTGAGGTCCTTTTTTATTAGCTATGAAACCACTCTATGTGTTTTAATTATAGAATTTAATCCATTTACATTTGCAATAATGATAAGGTTATATTATTGCTAGTTTCTAATTTTTTTCCTAGCCTTGTATTATTTCCTTTATTTTCTTTATTTCTTTCCTACAATCTGCCTTTATGGTTAACTGACATATTATACAGGTATGTTTTGATTCCTTGATCATTTTTTTGATTTGTCTATTATAGATTTTTGTTTTATGGTTTTATTAAAGATCTTGAGGCTTAATATCATAATACCTATTATTCCCATTCTTTCTATTTGGGCTTCGTTTATCTCTGTCTTTGCAGCAGTTTTAAGCAAAGTGCTTATTTTGTTCTGAGGCTGTAATTATTTTCAGCTATAGATTGTGCTCATGCCCATTTTTTTTTGCCAGGATTTTGCTGTTGGTGTATTGTCACTGTTTCAATACTACAAAACAATTGAAACCCAGCTTTGTCCTTACTGTGCTATTGGTGTGTTGAACAGAATAAACCAGAAGAGTAGGTATAATGACTCTTCCTGGGGTTGATCCCAGTCTAGATGCCTCATGCACAGGTACTGTTTTGTGGTTAGACACTGCGGTAATCTACCTGGCTCTGGTTATGTCACTTTTGTTGTTACAGCTCTTGGATTCTTCATTATATTAGTGCCTAATGATCCTGCTAAATTTTGGCACACACTGAGCCCACTTTGTATACCAGAAAAACACTGAAATAAGAAAAATGTCCAAACTGCTATGAGCTGCTTATTGCTAAAGTAAAGTTGTAGCCCAGGACTGCTGCAATCCGTCATATGTGATTTAGTTGGAATAGATATCCAATGGAAAGGGCTGTGTGTCTTCCCCTGGCATTATAGTCACTCAAGAAGCTCCATCTGTAGGCAAGGTTGGTAATGAGGACCATTATGCTCTACCCAGTATTAAGTTTTACTATTCCTGAACTAAATTTCAGGGTACCTTTTTCTTACTGCCTTGTCCTTACCCCAGTGAATGGGTCCTTGTAAAATGCTCTGATAGTGAATGTTGAGTTAGTATCAGTGAGGGCAGACCCTTGACTACCCAGGCTAGTGCTAAACTGGGATATGCATGATATTCAAAACTGCAAATTACTGCACAAACTCAGTGGTTATAATTCCATATGAATTCTGATTTTTAATGAAATATCCATTGAAATTTGTAAGGGAGAGTATGGAACTATAGATTTCTCTAAGTAATATAAATGTTTTTACACTGCTATTTTTCTAATCCATAAGCATACAATATCATTTAATTTTGTCATTGCTAACATATTAGCCATCTTTCTGTTTCTAGGGCAAATTACCTGAAATACACAACTTGAAGTATAACAGGTTCATTTTGTCTCACGCTTTCAGAAATTTCATGATCATGTGACTCCAAAGCAAAGACATGGTGAAAAGGCGGGGCAGAGAGTTGCCCATTTCACTGCACCCATGAAGGATAGCTAGAATGAGCCAGAGAAAAAGAGAGGGGTTATACATAGGAATATATTCTTGTGGATTATATACCTAATCATCTATTTGCTCCAACTAGGCTCCATCTCCTAACACACTATTTTGTATTTTCATGATCCAGTCACCTGACTGAGGCCACACTTCTAAACATTGCTGCACTGAGGGATCAATTCCTTTATACATGAGTTATTGGATGTCACTTCACATTTGAACAATAACATTTACCTTCTTTCATCAGTATTTTATCCTTGATGGTGTGTATAACTTTTAATCTTCTTATTTAAGTTTATTCCTAAGAATTTTATCTTTTGATACTTTCACAAATGTGAAATTATTTAAAATTTAATTTTGTATATTGAATTTGTACTATATAGAAACACAACAATTTTTTAATATACTGATGATTCTAGTGGCAACATCAAGACCAAACAGTGTTATAGCCAACCCCACAGGGGATAGACTATTTTGACACACATAAATGGGACCACAGTTGGTGAACTTGCTAACTGGGTGCAGACTTGCCATCTGAAAATAATTTTCCTTAGTCATGTTTTTCAGTATTAATACACAAGCAACTACTGGAGTACCAAATCTCCCACACAGGTACTTTTATCTATAGATGGCTTCTGGATTGTAGTTATCGTATTTGAGGGGAAACTGAACAAGTGTCATTCTACCATCTTGCTGATGTCACAATCTCAGAAAAATTTTATTTGTCTGTGTTATATGAATTTTTGCACAAGAATGAGTTTATTTTGAAAAATGTGTTTATGTACTGTATAATTGAAAATTTAAAAAAAAATCACTTGACCCCTACATCTTTTTCTTCATCTGTTTCTAGTATTGTCTGTTTTTTTCCACTAATATGTATTTCTACCCATTGCCCACAGGACATTTTGTGGAATACAGTTTTATAGTGAACATTGAAATTGTTAGACTCATGTAATTGTTATTATTTTCATAATTCCTTTTGGAAATTTTGCTTACTTTCTATTTCCATATAAATTATAGAATTAACATGTGGATTTCTAAAAAAAAGCCTGTTTTTAATTTTGTCTATACTGAATATATAGATACACTGAATATATAGATTTGGGAAGAATGAACAATTTAACAACATTGAGATACCAAAATCCATGAACAGACTATGTTTCAGTATTTGATTAGGTCTGTGAAATTTATATTTTGTATTTCTGTGTATCTAGTTGTATCCCTGAATATTTAGTTGTTTTCATGTGTCAGTTGCCCTAACCATGCTGGTTCAAAGGATGGAAGATTACTCAGATTCTATGTTCAATTTTATCTGCAAAATGTCTCAAGGCACTGCTTTACTGACGTTCCTCAGCATGACATAGTCTCAGAAAAACAGCACCAAACTGAAGCTTCTGTGATTTTTTGTTGATAGAACCAGAAAGCGAGGATAAAGGGAAAAATAATGACATCTGTGTAGGAATTCATACAGGGCACAGGGGAAGGACAGGGCGGTCTGCTAGTGACACATTTGCCCTGATCTAAGCGAGCCACTATAGGAGGGGAGAGAACAGTGGCTTCAGCAACCATACCTAAGGATAACTGTATTGGATACTATTTGATTTTGCCCATTAAGGCCTATAACCATATATTCCAGGAAGCTTAGACCTTTGTTGTAAGGGATTTCTTCATTTAACAGTCATCAATCATTCTTTCAGCCAGTATCTCCCCCACAGTGATGCTGTAATTTGAATTTTGAAAATGTTAGATTTCAAGATGAGTGCAGTGTCACACGGCTGTAATTCCACCTACATAGAGGCAGAAGCAACAAGGTTACAATTTGAAGGATGCCTGGACAGTGTAGTGAGGCCCATAAAAAAAGACGGGAATGTAGTTCAGTGTTTGAGCACTTGTCCAGTGTAGACAATGTCCTCACTTCATTCACCAAGAAAACAAACAAATGTTTTTAGGTTGTTCATTAGTAGACTATATTGAAATAAGATTGATTCATTTTTCTATTAATATTATATACAGTAACCATAATAATTCTGCAAGACTTTTTTTATTTTATTTTCCTCCTGATTTCCTATTACTCATGTTGATGATGAACAGAACACGTCTTATCTCTTCCTTTCCAATTTATAAAATTTACTTATTTATTTTTCTTGCATGATGGCATTGGCTAAAATCTCTAGAATGATTTTGAATTGAGTGGACAGAGCAGATTTTACTTTTGTCACCATCTTTGATGAAAAGCATTCAGTTCTACACCCCAGTCCAGCAACTAGTAGACAGAAGCAGACAGGTGGCTGCTTTTCTTTGGGAGACGGAAAAAGTTGGTGTAGGTCCCAAAATATCTGAATAGGCTGATTACTGGAAGTCTTTCTTGTATGAGAGCTATCTATGAAGAACTGGAGAGGTGCTTATTCAGTTCAATGTCCAGATATGAAGAGATATTGAAGGAAAACTGAAGGACCAGCTAGAGATGTTATAAACAAATAATATAAAGAGCTAAACTCATTCTAATGTGACTGCATTATATGATTTATCTGACAGAATTATTTATTCAAATTAAGATATTTGCTGAAGATAAAAGAACAATACATGAACAAAGTGAGAATTTGAAGAAAATGACAGAAAACAAAGTAACAAATAATTTTGCTAAAAAAAGCCACTAAAACTGGAAAAAAAACATAAGAAACAGCAACAGTTGTCTAGATCAACTGGAGAAAAGTCTCTATGAATTCAAACAAAAGTCACTTGCAATGATTCAGTTAGAAGAAAAGTAAAAAAGAAACTGAAGAAAACAATGGGATTAAGGGAAAGCATAAAACTTTTTTTTCTGAAAAGCATAAGAAAGAGAATAAGTACTATCAAGCTTTTTTGAAGAAATAACCAGCAGACATGGAAATGGTCTGTTACTACACAAAGCACATGAAGGTATAGTCAATCTGAAAGAACATACTGTAGAGCTCTTTTGTCCTCAATAATATATTTTTCACTTAAAAGCTTGTTAAGAGAGTAGATCTCACATTAAATACCTTTACCATGTTAAAATAAATAGCATAAAATAATATGAGATAAGACAAAATAATAGGAAAAAAGTAATTTTTTATCTAGAAATTTTTGTGTTTATGGACTATTTGTGATGAAAATCTACTGTGATGTAATGAGAGATTTTGTGTTGTTAGTAACTACTTTCATTTATCATTTAACATCATCTGTCTTGGTAAATGTTCAATAGATATTTAAAGGAATATGTAATTTTCACTTATGTGAGTGGTAGATAAATATCAGGAAAAGTTCATTTATGTTATCAAAACCTTCTATATACTCAAATATTACATTTATTTAATTTATGAATGACAATTAAGAACTCAATTATTTATATTTTCTTTTCAATTTTTCACTGGTTCTCATATTTTAAAGCATTTTAATTGGGAGCAAAATGTTTAAGGTTTCTGTATCTTCTTGAAGAATTATCTCTATCATTTAAAGCAACATCTTCTTTACTTCTGGCAATATTAATTACAGTCAAATAAACCTTATGGTAACATTCATAGTTTATTTTGATTAGTGTTATCACCTCATATTTTTATCCCCTTAACTTTATATTACTTATGTGATTTTATTTAAAGTGTATTTTATAAGTATATATTTAGGCTTTATTTTTTAAACATATTTTAAAAAATGCATATCTTAATATTGTATTTAGAGCATTTATTTTTCATGTCATTATTAAAATGATTTCAATTAAATCTATCATGGCAACTTGGTTTCTACTTGAAGAAATTATTTAAATTTTCTTTTTCTCATTTGCTTTTACATGAAATGAGTATTCTTTCCACTTCACTTAAGAAGGTTTTACATATTAGTCATAAATTGTTGCTTTTTAAATGATCTCTTCAGAGCTTATTGTATGCATTGCTACTTGATCAATTTGCTTTCAAATTACAATTCATCACTTCACATTTTTTCTGAAAGCATCACGAGTATATTTTTCATGTTTTATCTTTCTGCCTTTGAAATACTGTTATCATAGTTTGCATCTACATTTATCATATATCACATTATATATTGTTACTAATTTGCTTTAAATAGTCAAGTATTTTTAAAAGAATTTTAAATGATTAAAAGTATAAAGTTTATCTGTCTATAATCTTAACTATTTTAGAGCTTAAAATTCATTTTCATGTTTCCAATTTTACAACTATCTTTTTAATTTTGCATAAATGACGGTCTGTACTGTTTTTATAGTGCACAACTGATGTTAATTATTTCTCTTTTTTTACACTTTATGCATCCTCTATTCCATTTTTATAAGATATATTTGTGGGATATAGAACACTTACTTGGTATTTTTATTTTTGCAAAACATTAAAGGCATCACTTCAAATGTTTTCTAACTTCCATTTGTTCCAATGAGAGTTTTTTTTACCATTTGTATCTTTATTATTTTTACATAATGCATTTTCCACTGGATAACTTTAAGTCTCTTCCTTTATCACAACATTAGAAATAATTAGTCTATAATGTGTGTTGATACAGTCGTATTCATATTTTTTTTCTTTTATATTCCTTGAATTTGTTGAGACTGTTTATAATTTTAATTAAAATTGGGAAAATAGGTGTACTGTTATTATTTACTGAACTTTTTCCTTTATTCTTCTTCTCTCCTTAAGTCACTGGAAACTGTCACAGCACTTTGATTGTCAGTTCATCTCTTCTAGATTTATGCTTTTTCTATTTCCTATCATTTCTATTGCTTTAATAGCAAATTCACTAATCCTTCACTCTGAAATAGCTACATATCTATTAGCATTATCTAAGGAATATATCTTCTCAAATACTGAATTATTCAGTTTGAAATTTTATTTAGTATATTTTGTTATAACATCTATGGCCTTTCTTGACATTTTTATTTTCCTTAACATTTAGAATACAGTTGTACATTATATGTATTAATTGGCCTGGTCTCTATGTACTAAATCTCTCATCACCATCATAATTTCTGGATTGACTTGAATTGCTATTTTCTCCCAATTATTTTTCACATTTTATTGCCTCTTCCATTGTGTGGTAATTTTTACTAAATTTTATATTTTGTGAATCTTGCATGGGTAAAATATTATTATATTTTTAAAACTACTCTTGAAGTTTACTCCAGATCATAATTAAATAACCTGGACACAGTTATTTTTAAACTGAAATAATCCCTCTACTCTGATGATATTACTTTTTTTTTTCTTAGTTTCTTACTTACTTTGCATTCTAATTTTACCTCACTGCTCTGATTTTTGTAGTTTTCAAATAGTTTCTTACTATCCATGGAACCTCTTGATGTAGTATTAATTATGAGGGCAAAAAGAACCAGGTTAGGAATTTTATTCCTTCTCTCCTGTGTCCTCCAGTTTCTCAAAACTTGGGTGATCATCCTTTGATTTCCAGCCTTGACTCTACTTCACCTGTCCTCATTCACCACATTGGCATGTTGCCTAGCCATCTTAACCTCCCTGCCCCACATTATAATTAAATTATTGCACAAAGAGGAGCACCACTGCATAAAGTGCATGGTATATATTCAATTTCATTTTATAACTATAGAGTTTGCTCCTGTGAATGAAGGTAGCAGATTAATGGTTACCATATTTAGTTAGTAGTTAAGCTGTATTTGAAACTATTGTTATTACTAACTGTACTATTTTTACCAGGATGCCATGCATATTATTAACAGTTTTTCTCCCATGTAGTATAACACCTTGATTGTATGGGGTCATAATCACCTCCATAGCCCAGTACCAAAGGATTGGGAGCTAAGCCAAATAGCAATTTTGCATCCTTTACAAATTACGAAGCTAGGTTCTTAGGATAGCTATAAAGAACAAACTACATCTAGAGGACATCTCTGAAGAACAGATATCTCCTTCCCTTCTTGAGAGAATCTTTAATAATATTAATAAAACTACATATAATAAGAAATTGGAACGCATCAACATAGAAAACAAAATAAAATGAAAAGAGAAGATATAATGTGGAAATACACCAAACCAAAATGCAATCCTAAACACACAGAACCCACCCAGGACAAGCCAGAAACTCAGTGAGATAGATGAAATTGGAAGTCAAACACTGATACTGTCTGAAATAATAAAAGCAGAAGTAAAAAAAAAAGAACAAGTAGAAAAGAGAAAATAATCTATTAGATACAAAAAGAAATGGTGCTTAAAATCAAAGATACTAGAGAAGACGCAAATAAAACAATAAATGAGCTCATAAAAATGTTCAAAACAAAAACAATTCCAAATATAGGAAAGGAAATGAAATCTATGAAACAGAAATCTAAGAGATTATAATCTCCATTGAGATTATATGCAACAGATTGAAGAGACAATAGAATTTCAGATCTTGAAGAGAATTGCAGCTACTGATCATGAAAAGAAGGATATTTTAAAACTAGCAAGATACCATGGGAAATAAATCCTACAGCTACAAGACAAGCAAAGAAGAATAAAATAAGTTTTATTGAGGTCAATGAGAAAGCTGGAGACGGCACAAATGCCATAAAAATTCTTTACAGAAATAATGGCAGAAAACTTCTTAAGCATGAATAAAGAATTTGACATAGAAATAAATGAAATATATAGAACTCCAAGTAGGCATAAATAAAAATGAAACTACACTAAAACGTACAATAATAAAAATTCCAGAAATAAAACACAAGAACACAATATTAAAAAGTGTTAGTGAAAATAAACAGGTCAGCTATAAAAGAAAGTCCATCAGAATCCTGGCAGACTTCTTAACAAACATTTAAGTCAAGAAGAGTTTGGAAAAAAGTATTTCAACTCTTGAACAAAAAGAGTTCCCAACCCATCCTGCATATCTAACTTTCAAAATTAATGATGAAATAATATACCCTCCAAGGCAAAAAAAAAAAAAAACTGAAGAAGTTTATGACCACCAAACCAAAGAATACTGAAAGATATTCTGAACAAAGGCCACAAAAATGGCCACAGTTTCAAGAACAACAACATAAAGAAACCATCAGGCAAAACAAGAAATTAAATAGATGGGAAAAGCAGGCAATCAACAGAAGGATAATATCATGACAAAGACAAGTCAATACAAGCTTTCACCAGAAAATCAGGAACAAGACAAGAATGGCCACTATCACTACCCCTATTCAGCATAATTCTGGAAACATTAACCAGAGAAATTAGGCAAGAGAGAGAAGTAAAAGTAATCAGGATAGGAAAGGAAGAAGTTAAACTGTCATTATTCACAGATGATATGATACTCTATGTAGAAGACCCCAAAAAACTGTTGAAAGAATCTTAGAGTTAATAACCAAATTCAGTAGCATAGCTGGATATAAAGTCAACAGTCAAAATCAATAGCATTCCTGTATACAAATAATAAACTGAGATATATTAGAAACCATAACTTTCACCATAGGCTCCAAAAAATGAAATAATTGGGACTCAATCTAATAAAGGAAATAAAGGATTTATACACTGAAAATTAGAATTCTTTGAGACAGGTGATTGCAGAGGATATCAGAAAACAGAAAGATATCTCTTCCACATGGATAAGAAGATCCAACAGAGTGAAAAAGACAATCCTCATAAAACTGTTGTACATATCAATGCAAATCCAATCAAAATACCATTAACATACATCACAGAAATGGAGAAAGTATTCCTAAATTTCACCTTGAAATGGAAGAGACCTAAAATAGGAAAGGCAGTCCTGGGCAACAAAGGCAAGGCAGGAGGCATCACAATCCGACTGGAAATTAGACTACAAAGTTACTATGATAAAATCATCATTGTTTTGGTAAAAACATAAACAAAAACAAAACATACCTGAGAATTAGTGTAACAGAGTAAGAGATGAAGACTTAGGCACAAACACACTCAGCCCACTTACCTTTGACAAAGGGACCAAACATGTTCACTGAAAGAGTCTCTTTGTTAAATGGTGCTGGGAAAACTGGCTCTCTACATGCCAAATACTAAAACCAGACTCATGTTTATCACCATGCACTAAATTAAAGTCAAAATGCATCAAGGATCTAAATACTAAAACAGAAGCTCTGCATCTATTGGAAGAGATAGTAGGTAAATCTCTTTAAGATATAGAAATAGGCAGAGACTTCATGAACAACACCCAAACAGCAGGGGAAACAATTGAAAGATTAAACAACTGGAATCCAATTTTATCAAAAAGCTTTTTCACATCAAGAGACATCACCAGCAGAGGGAAAAAGCAACCCACAGAGTAGGAAAAGTTTTAAGAAAATTGTCCCCCAGACAAAGGGCTTCTATCTGGTACATATAAAGAACTGAAAAAAAATCAGAACCCCCAAATGCAAAAATCCAATCCAAAAATGGGCAGCTGAGTTGAAAACACACTTTTCAAAAGAAGAAATAAAAGTGGCAGGTAAATATATGAAAAATGTTTGACAACATGCATAAATCCTTTATTTCTTTCATTAGATTGATTCCCAAGTACTTCGTTTTTTGGAGGCTATAGTGGAGGGTGTGGTTTACCTTATATCTGTCTCAATGAGCTTATTGTTTGTGTAGAGGAATGCGATTTTAAAAATAATGAGATTCCATTTCACCCCAGTAACAATCAGAATCATTAAGAGATAAACCAATAAATAATGCTTGAGGATCTTTGGGGAAAAAGGAACCATTTTTCACTATCGGTGGGAGTGTAGACTAGTGCAACCACTATGGAAATCAGTGTGGAGATTCCTCAGAAAACTAGGATTAGAGGTCCCATTCAACACAGCTATTCTATTACTTGTTATTTTCCCAGAAGAATTAAAAACATCATACAACAGCAATAGATGTGTGCCCATGTTCATAGCAGCACAATTTGTGATAACTAAATATTGGAAACAACTCATGAAACCATCAACTGAGGAATGCATAAAAAATGATGTGGTATTTTTATACAATAGAACACTACTCAGCTTTAAAGAGGGATAAACTTGAGACATTTATGGGTAAATGAATGCAACTCGAAACCATACTAATAAGTGAAATAAATCAGATTTGCATGTGTAAACATTGTATTGTCTCCCTCGTGTGAGAAGCTGAAAAAGTAAATAGGGTCTGGAATGCCCAATAGATATTATGAAGTGGAAGGAAGCTGTTCAAAAGGAAAGAGAACCTAGAATAGGGAAAAGGAGAAAAGAAGCAAAGAAAATGAAAAAATATATATGTTTGCATTTATATGAACATATGCACACATAACTCAAGATAGTTATACTACAAACTAATATTAGTTTATTCAAAAGAAAGATGTGTTTATACTATTTGATCAATTTTTCATACCTATAGCTTGTAATAAAAGCAACTACTTTGAAAATAACAATACACAATGTACTAGTGATTGTTACTCTCCTACGATCTTATTTTAAAATTTTATAGAATAGTTTTTGTTGTTTCTTTTTTCTTTAAAATAAATAAATAGCAGCCCAAACTAAAAAAGAATTGTAATTAAAACTGATTTTTTTCTTCCATTGTATTTTATTAATCCATGAAAAATACTGATTCTTTCTTTCTTTCTTTCTTTCTTTCTTTCTTTCTTTCTTTCTTTCTTTCTTTCTTTCCTCTCTTTCTTTCTTTCTTTCTTTCTTTCTTTCTTTCTTTCTTTCTTTCTTGTTGCTTAGGCAGAATGTCTACATGTGACCCTCCAGTCTCAGTTTCCCTCAGTGTTTGATTACAGAAATGAGCCACCTCCTCCAGCTTGATTTGCTTTCTTAAGTCATGGAACCATTATTGAAACCAAAATTGAAAGAACTATTTTACCTAAGAAGATGTTATTATTACACTGGCCTAATCAGAAATACTATGACAGGAATTACTTTTGAGTACCCAGAAAAACAATGCAACTGCTTTTCAAATATACCACATTAGAATAAGATTAATATAATACCCAAACAAATAGATGTATAAACTTTCTGTAAAAATGTTTATCACTTTATAACACAAAATGTTGAAAACTTAGAAAAAAATCTTAAGTTCCTAAATTAGGACAAAGTTTAAATAGTATGTGGAATATTTATATGATAGAATATAGTGTGTCATGAAGTGTGGTTTAAATATTTTTATTTGATCAATTTACTTGTTTCATGTGACAAGGATTTTAATAGGACTGTGTGTATACTCTGATTACAAATTTGTTTTAAGCATATATGCTGCTGTTGTATGTATATGCTTTAGCAAAAATACCTTTAAGATATTCCTAGATAACAATATGATGATAGATTTTCAGTATCACATGGTAATAGACTTATAAGCACAATTTTAATACTATTTTGTAATTTCCAATTTTTTAGCAATCTATATACATTACCTTTAAAGTATTTTAATTTCTTGGATATGTATCTTGAGTGCATTTCATAGTTTTGGAAAGTTCTGTTCCAAAGAACAGAAGCCAAAATATAAAAGGCCTTAGCAACACAAATTGGTTCAAACAGTGAATCCCTTCCACAAGCAGGTTGGATGAGACTCTTTGCCTGCTGTTAACCCATGGCCTATAGAATTTTATTCCATTTATGCCTAAATCTCTATTTCTGTATTTCAGTACATATTTGTCCCTGGGAATGATGGGGACTTTGAGAAAATTGAATTTATTCAATGTAGCCTTTTTTCAATGTTGGAAACATCTTCATATGTTGTGGATCACTTTAGGATTCAATTTTCTATGAAATATCAATATATATTTATTTCTCTATGAACCCCAAATTGCTTGAACTATTTTTCCTTTCAAAAGTCCAAACATACATAAATACGGAGAATAATGAAATGAGCTCCCAATTATACAACGTCCAAACTTAAGAATAATCAAGTTTTGAAACTCTTGCTTGTATTTCAGATTTTGTGAAATATATTACAGAACATTCACAGCTTTTGGTAGTTTCCTTCCAGTGTACTTTAGTATGCATTTCCAAAAATGTGCCTATATTTTACATAAATACATCATTATCACTTATTTAAATATTGACAACATTTTCTGATTTTGTGCCCAGAAAGATAACTTACAGAGTGTAGGAAAAGATTAGAAAAACAATGAAAGGATAAAGCAGTATTCTGGAGCAGCAGCAAGAACCATTAACATTACTAACACTGAAAAAAGAAGTAATTGGCAAAATCTCAGTAATTTAGTTAAATGAGAGATTCATTCATGGAAACTAACCATTGTTTCTATGGCTGTGGGTTTTTTACTTGTGGGATTTTTCAGGGCTAAAACAGTGAAAGTCTTGGGAAGACTGAGGTGACTCCATATTCTCCAACAAAAAGGTAGTCTCTTTGTTAATGGAACCAACCAACATAGTCAATTCTCTGATCTCTGGCTTGCACATCCCACTGGATAAGCCAAACTAGAAAATAAGAGCAAGTGTTTCTTTTATGTAAGACCTAAAGACCAGCCTCTCTGTAACAAAAATGTGTAACAGTAAATTAGAACAGAAAAAATAAAATATATATGCACAATTGTTGTATAGAATTTGATATTCAAATATATTTCATCAGATATACTGGTTGTCCAAAGAATAATTATTTGAATCTATTTAACTAAATATAAAATTAACACATATTTTGTTTAATGTCTCTCACATTTTTAATCATAAACATTTTCTTTATGCTACTGACTTATTGAAGTGTGAAACTCAGTTGTTTTTTAACTCATAATGGTAATCTCGATATATTTGTTTTCTGTGATTTTTTCTACTTTTTTTCCACTTGTTCGTTTCTTATTAGTAAGACATCATTTGTTAAGGTTTTATTAGGTCTAAGTTAAACTTTTCTGGAAGAACATATCATAGGTCTTGATTTACAATTTATTTTGCATCATATTATTAAACAGATAATTAAATGTTTTTCGTAACTTATGGATATCAAGAGTGCTCACCGAGTTCAGATGATATCAGCATGATCCCTTTATTATTAAATTTCCTATAAATCCTTAATCTAATAATTTTGCTGGTTGATGAGTATGTCTGAATCAATTATTTCATTGGATTGCAATACAATTATTTTACTAATTCTGATGTTTCTTCCACATGTGCTACTTGAAAATCTACTGCAAAGAAGTCTTTTACTGATAATCTAGAGCTGTCCTTACATAAATAGGCATTCCATACAAGCAAACCAGAATGAATTTGTAATTTTTTTGTATTATCTATTTTAAAAGTAAAATTTTGGATCTTTACCTCTAATTCTAACTGCTTTTGTTTTTGATTTCTCTACTTTACACATTCTGATTATGTTATGCAATAAATTACACAGAATTTTCCTGATAATGAGTTTAAGTATGTAACTGCTGTAAGCAAAGTGAATCTAGCTGAATTTGTTAATATACGCCAATTTGAATATCATATGGACAAAATATACATTCTGGTTTGCCAGGAAATTTTCAGTGTATTGCTGTTTTTCTGCCATAATTATCAATACCACCCAATATGTTTTTAAATTGTATCTTGATTTACTATTGTGTGTTCACTTATTACTAAGTGTGCCACTACATTAATGCTATACCTTAAAGATTCCCAACAGAATTTCAGAAATAGTTCATACAAATTAAACAAATCGTGAAAAAATAGATGAAGAAGTAGAGGTAGAAAGATAGTGTGTTTTCAGATTGGCGCTCTGGGACCCTATTAAACTTAGTACTCAGAAGTTCTTTCTGAAATTGTGGATGGTATAATTACCTATTAGATACTGGAAAGAATTTGTTGATAGTACTCATTTCATATTTGCAATTAGAAGCATTACATTTCTCAAATACCCAGATGCTCATTAAATTCGGTTCATTTTGCTCTTGCTCTACTGTTAGCCTAATGATCAGTATGTGTTGATATAAAGTTAATTCAATTGCCTCAGTGCATAACAAGGGCAAAGACAGGCACAATATTATTCCCTTTAAATTACAGCCATATTAATACTTTATTTCTCAGTAAGAAGAATATTTAGAGCTGGTTAATAGTAACTTACAGAATGTATTAGCTGTTAAGCAATATTTTATGAAGATGCTGTTTTCTGAAGAGTAATTTTAAAATGTTATTTAGAATTCTGAAAATTTCTAGAATCTCTGCATTAATGTCATAGGATTTACAATATTCAGGAATGATAATTAATGTGCTGTCAGAATTATTTAAAACCCATACAATACAGTAGCATTTTATTTCTTTTTTGGTCTTCTACCATAAAAATTTTTCAAAGTGACCCTTTGACTCCATTCTTCTTCCTACTAGATTGAATTTCAAAGAGGGATCAGTTTTTAGGGTCATGAGAAGACAACTAGTATTATAAAATGAACCAAAAAGAATCAAGTAATTTTCAGAGGTTCTAAATGGTACTTTTTAAAAGAAAGTCAGTAGAAGAGAAGATAAATAAAAATTAATTAGTTGATTGGTGCATTCAGCACTCATAGTAATAAGAAAGAACTCTTTATTCCAGTGACGAAACTTTTAGAGCTTTCAATGATACAAACAACCCTCTATGGCATGATTGCCATAGGTTCAGCACCACTGCTGAAGCATTTTTCTTTCCCTATGCATTCTTTGGTGAATATGACAATGTATCTTATTATTTAACTTCAATAGGAGAAAGAAATAACACATAGAGTGAATAAAAAGATACTGAAACTTCTGGTATTGGCTAAGATGAAGCAAGTCATTATAATCTGTATACCCAATTGAAAAAGACAAAAACTCTAAACATAATATGAAAAGAAAATGCATACCATTATTTCAAAGTAAACAATGACAGGAAAGGGGCTTTTTCCTGTTTTTTATTTTAAACATAATACATTTACTTTATTTTCTGGTGCTGACTCAAGTATAAACTAAGTCCCAGAAATAAATTTTGAAAAGCAAAACCTCTGACAGAATCCATCTCGTAGTAGCTAGTGAGAAGAAAAAAAGCACTTCTAGAAGTTAGAGTGTGCAAAGGACCCTTGTGTTGTCGTATACTTCTTTCTCTGTATTTTTTTTTCCTCTTGGATTTCAACAGAGGAAGTTTGGAAAGAATAAACTGCACACTTTCAATGGCATTATGGAAAACAATGCATTCACTAAAACTCCTGGGTGAAAACCTGCCTCTGTGATTACCACTCTGGAAAATGGGCCTCCCTTATCTAAGAGGGTGGAAAGTATTCTGAAAGGAAAGAACAGAAAGGGAGAATTGTCTTAAAACTGCATCCTAGCCCGAGGGCTTCAAACTATTCTCCCACTAATAATAGTTTGATGATTACTATCAAGCTTACCCAACCTAGCCCTTCCCCCAACAATCAATCTAATCGGAGAACTATATATTATCCTCTCAACTTTCTCTTGATGCAATCTAACAATTAGCCTCACCGGCCTAAACATACCAGTCACAGCCCTATACACACTATTTATATTAATTACAACCCAACGAGGAAAAAAAAAGACACTACAAGTCAAAGTTTACAATCATCACTTGACCCAAAACCTTTTGATCAACGGACCAAGTAACCCTAGGGGTAACAGCCCAATCCTGTTTTAGAGTCCATTATCGACAACAGGGTTTACAACATCGATGTTGGATCAGGACACCCTAATAGTGCAGCCAAAATTAAGGGTTCGTTTGTTCAATGATTAATAGTCCTACGTGATCTGAGTTCAACCAAAAGGTTCTTTTTTACCAGAATAATATGTGACAATATTTGAGATTATGCCGAATTCTGGTAAAACGAGAATATAGACCTCAAGGTGTCCAAAGAATCAAAATCAGTGTTGATATAGGATAGGGTCTCCTCCCCCAGCGGGATCAAAGAAAGTTGTGTTTAGGTTTCGATCTGTGAGTAGTATTGTAATACCTGCAGCTAGGACAGGTAGAGATAGGAGTAGGAGTACGGCGGTAATTAAGACGGATCAAACAAATAAGGGAGTTTGGTATTGTGTTATTGCAGAGGGTTTTATATTAATGATTGTTGTAATAAAGTTAATTGCCCCTAAGATAGAGGAAACTCCTGCTAGGTGAAGGGAAAAAATAGTTAAATCAACTGAAGCTCCAGCATGTGCAAGATTTCCAGCTAAAGGAGGGTAAACAGTTCATCCGGTTCCTGCCATGGCTTCCACTATTGAAGATGCAAATTCAGGCTTATCAACAAGCTATGCACACATGGAACTGACAAAAAAAATCCTAACAGAAGGCTTAAGAATTGAACAGCAACAAAAAATGCTGTCCAAATCTTAGTCTACCAATGAGAAGGTCATGTATAGCATAGTCCAGAAGTGTATAGCCATATCTTTGAAAACTGAGCAGGCATCAGCACATTTTTCACACGAAGTGAGAAGGAACTTCTTGTCAGAAAATGACTGGGTTAGCTGACTAACACAATCAAAACAAAAACATCCTGGAGATAATTTTAACAGGACTTTGTGAGTTTCACAACAAAGTCCACAGTTTGGTCCCAAATTACATGACATTAAGAGCCAAAAATTTGTGCACACTACTCAAAGAAAAAAAGATGTTTATAAAGATGTTTATGATAAATTAATGCAGTTTATGGGATAAATGTTAAGCTATTATAAACATGTTGTATAAGGGAAAGGTGAAACACCTGAAATGAAAAAGAAAATTCTTAGTAGATAAATTGCATGAAAGAACTTTGAAAAAAATGGAAGCTTCACAGTACAAAGAGATCAACTTACATAAAAATGACTTGACAGTGTGCTAAGAACATTATTTTCTGATAAATTCAAGGTTCAAAATTTTCAGTTTTTGTGCTGTAATATTGTTCAGTTTGTATATCTTCTACCAGAAATGTTTAGGGTAAAAAAACTTTCAGAATTTCACTTTCTCAGATCTTGGAATATTTGAATGAATGTAATGAGATGTCTTGGGGATAAGAGTTAAGTCTAAACATGAAATCCATTTATATTTCATATGCATTTTATATACCTAGCCTAGAGGTAATTTCATGCAAATACTTTTAGTGCACCTCTGTTTTCGCTATGAGTTGTTATACGATCAGGTGGCAATTTTCCACTTATGGAATCATGTCACTTCTTAAAAGTTTAGAATTCTGTAGCATTTCAAATTTTAAATTTTTAGATTGTGAATGCTCTATTAGTATTAATGTAGCCATCAACACAGTAGGTGGAAGTTTTAAGGAGAAAAAAATGAGAATTAATATAGTTTGAAAAATACTGATTTAGATTAGTTTTAACTTTTGGATAAATTAACTTGCAGTGGCCTATTAGGCATTGACAACAGAGGGCAAGCATGAACTTTTCTGTAGAACCATAGCATTACAAGATGATGATAAGAAACAAGAGTGCTTCATATACAGTGCTATTTAGAATCATCGCATTATATAAAATAACATAAAAGAAATCCAAAGTATAAACAATTTAAAGGGCCAAATAAAAGATAAATGGTAAGAAACAGGGATATATACTTTTTGGAAGTGGGAAGGTGATCTGGGGATAGGAGGACATAAAAGGGGTAAAAGGAAAAGGGAAAGTAAAAAGGATGAAAATGATATGTATACATAATGATCCCCCCAAATTTACGTATTTTTATGTATCATAAAAACATACTAAGAAAATAGAAAATGTAGATAAATTTTGGAACACTGGCAAGCTGGTAGAAGAGTTCTTTCTTACAGAAGTCCCCTCACAGAAACATCAAGTTAAACAACTATCAATGCATAAAAATACTTTTAAAAGAGCTTTTGGCAACCAGCTGAGAAATTAGGGTGACTAGGCATAGCACACTGAAGTGGATTGGAAGCACAGTTTACATTACCAAAATCAATCTATCACTTCCATCCTAGGCGGCACTGTGTGGAGAGAGAAAACTTTCCTTTGAAGAAAGGAAATATAGGACTTTAACTTGGACATTAGTATTAGAGCATCTCTAATAAAATCCAGCACTGAGCAAGGCACCACATGCCAAAATTCCAGGTTAGACCACCGAGCCTTCTGGTTTGCCCCAGCACTAGGCAGGATCTGAGTCCTAGGCTCCAGGCCCATGTGGCACTAATGGTCTTAAAGGCCACTCTGCTTCAAGGCTTACCACGGAGGTTCCAGGCTGGTCTTTGTGGCCCTGGACTTTGAGCCTAAGGCACTAGATTTTCCTATAAATTCAGTCTGTAAGCTTAGATTCATAGATCAGCCTCAAAATTATCAATCCTTTATAACCCCAGGCTTCATACTGATAGTATAGTATCAACACCTATACATCTATTGACCAGACTGGTACTCACTGACACAACCTCTGAACTAGTACCTGTAGATATAAAATCCTATCACTTTCAGTTCTGTCTTAACCCTGTGGCCCAGTCCTTATGCCCACTAGAGTTTGCAGCCCTGTCCAGAGATAGGTTGTTCCATACAACTCTATTCTTCAGGCCTGCACACATGCTAAGGTCCTCCCTCTGACCTATATCAGCAGGCTAATGCCTATAGAAACAGTCTCCACCCTTGCTCATTTCCAGTCTTGTCCCTGAACCTTGACTAACAACGCTGAATCCTGTGACTCCAAATTCCAGAAAACCTGAGGTTGCGGTTGTCTCTTTTAGACACAAATTCGAAGTAGATCCCTGTGGATGTCAGTGTTAAGCCAGCTCTTATGGATCCAGTATTGAGGGCTACTTGTTTAGGTCCAGGCCTTGGAACAGCTCCTATATTTCCAGGTACCAAGCTAGGACTCATGGTCTCAGGCTCTAGCATAGGTTTTATGGTTGATTTACTATTAGGACAGCCCTATGTGTCAGGTAAAACAAAGTAGAACCAGTTTCTGGTGGATTTAACGTCTAAGTCTAACCATGCAGACCTAGAATCTAGACCCATCCCATTAGACCTCAGTGACAGGTCCTTAAGACCAAGATCTGGTTCACCCCTGTGGACCAAGTCTTCAGTCGACCATTATGGAGTAAAGAACCAGACCTGCCTAAGAATGAAAGCTATAAATGTATCCCAAGACCAAGTCAGTCTTCCTGAGGATTACAGCAGAGAGTTTCTCCATAGATTATGCAAAATAGTTTTCTTAGCATTTCTGCTCATGGAGACCAGTAAAAGACTTTCCCATACAAAGGCAGTCTACAAATACTGAAATAAAACCTTAATTTTCAATCGTGCAAACATCAACCAATATCAAATAGGATTAAAAATAATCAGGGAATCATAATAGCACCAAATAAACAAAATAAAGTTCTTTTTTAATTTTTTATTTAAAGAGAAACAAAAGCATGTAAAGGTTAGAGATAATACAGAATTCCAAAACAAAGATAAACAATAAGAAATCACTAGTTAATAAATTACATATTGTCCTTCTAGAAATAGTTGTTCAAGTTACAAAATTAAAGCATAAAAACTAGATACTTAAACAGTGAGAGTGTAAACAGCTATCATGCATGAATCTCTACATGTAATTCTAACCTTTCTGTATTAGAGGGAAAAACAAAACTTAGCAGGAAATTCCTATAAAAAAATGAAACCAAAAAGTCATATAAAACCACAGTACAAGGTGATCTACAATGACTACTGTGTTGTTTCTTAACTTCAATAGAATGTCTATATCATCAGGCATAATCGAATATAGCAGTATAATTGAGTAAAGCAGTAAATAACAATATTTGTAAAAATAAAACATTGTAGACAGTATAAAACTTCAAAGGCAGGTAATAATCAAACAAGAGTGGATATTCTAGTGAATTCTTGTCATCTTAAGTGCAGTTGCCTATACTCTCAGACTTGATACTATCTATCATAACAGCTTTGAATAAAATCTATCAATACAAAACAGTGATCCAACAAACCAGATTCAATTATGATCAGTCATGGTAAAACAGTGTAGGTTTTACAGAGCTTTAGATTAAGTTAATAGGAAATTAAGGATGATTACCATACTATATACTGTTATTTTTGGGATTGCTGTCTGTGACCTCAAATCTAGTACAGGTAGAATGAGTGGAACAGAATATAATACATCTAAGCAGAGTAGTGTGAGTAATGTGGGTTTTAAATCCTGGTGCACTATTAATAATATAGTATATCAAGGCCATCTATGTTAGAGTTTCTAGTTATCCTTCTCTGCCTCATTTCTGCTATGCTATTTTTCTGCCTTTGTTTGTCTAGTTTTTTCTTTCATTCTACTGCCTACCCCACTCATTGAGGCATTTCTGCCACTGTTCCTAAAATCCCGGTATTAGTTTTCTCTCTCTCTAGAATGTCCTTCAGTATTCTCTGTAGGGTTGGATTGATGGTCACAAACTCTCCCAGTTCCTTATGTCATGGAAGCATCTTGTTTCTCCATTAATTTCTAGTGACAGTTTTGCAGGGTACATCAATCTGGGCTGGAGGCCACCTTCCTTCAGGACTTGGAAGACTTCACTCCAAGCTCTTCTTGATATGATGGTCTGTGTCGAGAAGTCAGCCATGATTCTGATGGGCTTACCTTTATAGGTAATCTGTTTCTTTGATCTGATGGCTTTTAATATTGTATTTATATTGAAATTCTGGCATCTTGATTATTATATGTCTGGGTGTAGATCTGTTTTGGTTGTAGGTGGCTGGGGTGGTTCTGTATGCCTCACACAACCGAAAGTCATTTTCTTTTCCCATGCTTGGGAAGTTTTCCTTAATTATTTCGTTAATAGCCTTTGTAATTCACCTGTATGTATTCCTGCTTCTTTGTTCACATTTCTTATGCTTAAATTGTAAATTCTCTTGTCATCTTCTAGCCTTTGTATTGTTACTGCCTGCTTCCTTGTTGTTTTTAAGAGATCTTTCCTTTCATGATCACACATTGCAAACTTGTCTTCAAGTTTTGATAGTCTATCCTTAGTTTCTTTTAAGGAGTTTTGCCAGCTTTCAATGGAGTTTTTTTAATTTCCTGGTAGTCTCTTTGAATCTGCTTCATGTATTTTATGTTTTCTCTATATTCTTTATCAAATGTTTCTCTCCTTTTTCTGTGTTCCTCCATTCTTCCATCTGTATCATCCTGAGAGATGCTTCCTGAAAGCATTTCTTTTATTATTCTACTCATATCTTGCTTTACCTCATTTAATATTTCAGTTTTGAGCTTCTGTAGAAGGTCCCAAAGATATCTCTTAATGTCCATTGAAGCCATGTGTGATGTTGTGTGTTTGCCACCCTCAGTCTCCCTTGTTTTTCCTTCTCCTGGATCAGTGCTCTCAGGGTTCTGGGCTGGGGGCCTCCTCCTGCCTCTCTCTCCTGTCATGGCCCTGGCTTCTTCCACACAGGTCACAGTGCAGGTCCCAGCCCCCTTCCATGTTGGCCACATTTCCTCCAAAGCACACTGGCAAGGAAACTCCTCTTTCTCCTGCCTGCTCTTGTCACTGAGGTGTAAGGAGCAGCTGTGTTTGCCATCCCCTCCCCACCAGCCAGCCAAACTTCAGGTGCCTTCACCAGTTAGTGCTTTCTAGGTGCAGGGAATCAATTTGGGATGCCTCATTGGGAGGCCAGGGGCAGGGCCCATTCCAAGCAAATCCCACAAATCTGCTCTTGGGAGGGAGGAACCAACTGTCACTGTCACTGTCACTGTCACTCCCAGTTCAGGCTCCTCCTGCCTGATTCCAACATGTCACCCATTTGTTCATGCCTTTCCCATGGGGAGGAGGTCTTATTCCCAGCATTGACCATGGATTAATGAAGGTCCCTTCACCGGCTCTGCACTCCATTGGGCTCACCAACTGCCAACTTCAGTGCTGCTGTGGTTCCTGTGAGTGGTTTTGGGAATGAGTTATGTTGGCTCTGCTGGCCGACATGGATTCAGGCCTTTGCAAACTTGGTGTGTTGCCACAAATGAAAATGCTGTGTCCCGTAATTTTTAGCTGTTTCAGTTGTAGTCCCAAAGTATTTGATGAACTTTTTTATGTTTTAATTTCTTCCTGTGTCAAGAGGAGGGTGTTTTATTCTGGCAAATGAGTTGTTTCTCACAGGAGGCTTTTCATTTTGTTGCTCACTGATTGGCCATCTTGTCTTGCAAAATAAAGTTCTTGTAACCGATCCTAAGAAAAGGAAGATGTATGAACTCTCTGAGAAAGGCTTTAAAATAATCATATTAAATAAACTCAGAGAACTTTAAGGAAACACAAACAATTTGATAATATAAAAATAAATGAGCAAATTAAAAATTAAATACATTGAAATTTTAAAAATCAACAAGAACAAAAAGTAATGAAACAGTATAACAAGGAACATCAAGCCCAACTGATTAAGATAATAGAAGCTGTGAACTTAAAGGAAGTTTAATTGAAAATACAAACTCACATGAGAAAATAAATGACAAAGAATCAAGGAAACTTATAAGATTTGTCACATACCATCAGAAAAGTAAATATCTGAATTATAAGAGAAAAAGAAAATAGTGACATAAGGCCAAGTAATATATTTAAAGATACTAATAACAGAAAACTTTTTAAATCTGGGAAAATATAATAATGTACATGCACAGAAAAGCCAATAATCTCTAGTTTCAATCCAAATAACATTATACTAAGGCATGTAATCAAATTGTCAAAAATAAAGGATAAAGAACGAATTCTAAAAATAGCAAAGAGAATTAACAGATGATGTCTAAGGGATTTTTCAAAAAGGTAGGAGAAGAGACAGTAGGAAAATATATTTAGACTATTAAAGAAAAAAAACTGCCAAACAAGAATGCTTCCATATAAAGCTGTGCATAAGAAAGGAAGATACACACCATCTCATAAAAACAATAGTTGAGGGAAGTTGCCACCATTTTACTTTTCTTACATGAATACTTAAAGTAGTTCTACAAGCTGAAGGAAAAACATTCTAGTTAGTAACACAAAAACATATGAAAGTGTTAAAATCATTTATAAAATACAAACACAAAACATAAATACATAAATTCAGAATATAATAATGCTATGATAGTGGTTTACATGTGTTAAAATTTGCATCAAAAATGACCCTCAGAGGTGATGGGGCCTGATCAGAAGAGGTGGATCACTGACAGTGTTGGTTGGAAGTATTTCCCTTCCTGGGTCCTGCTTTTACTAACTCTGCTTTCTGATCACCTTGATGTGAACAGCTTTTCTTACCCTGTGCCTTGCCATTTCTGCCTCAGAGCCAGCTAACCATGAATTGCAACCATGAGGGAAAACAAGCCTCTTCTCCTTTAAAATGTTAGGGTCAGGTACATTTTTAGCTATGAGGAAAGTAAAATAACACAGTAAGTCATATATCTTAAGTGTCATGGCTTGTGTCTAGATGTCCCCTACCAAAGCCTCATGCAGTCATAGATGGGATTTTTTCAGAGGTGGCTGGATTGAGAGTGTGTGATTAATTCATTGTGCAGTGCTAAGATTAAGGGTGCTAGGATTAAGGGTGGGTGACTACTAAATAAATCCATTGATTGGCATGGCACTGCCCTTATCCTGGTAGCCTGGTTGCAATATAAAGGACAGAAAGAGGCTTGTTTTATTCCTTGCTTGCCTTAGCTGTCTTCTGCCTGCCAAGAACTCTTTTTCCTCTGCAATTCCCCTTTGCTATGCCACCTTGCCTTGGAGCCAGCCAATTGTTAACTGAAACCTTTATGAACTGTAAGACAAATAAACTTTTCCTCCTTTTACATTGAATTTTGTGTATTTTGTCTCAGTAACATGAAAAAGTAACTATGACATTAAGTATGAGCTTTTAAGACCAAGTTTTAAGTTATAAATACTAATGTTAATTTGGCAAAGGAATAAGTAGAAAAAAATATAAATCCTAACATCAAAAATTTAAAATGCAAGGGAAAATAGAATAAAAGTATAGAGTTTTTGTGATCAAATTTCAGGTGTTACACAATAAATTTAGTTATTATAGTTGTTATGATTATGAGTTATTTTTTAATTCATGGTAACCAGGGTAATAAATTACAGTAGCATACAAAAGAATAAAAGTAAGAAAATGAAACATACTGCTAGAGAAGATCTCTTAATCACAAAGAAAAACAGCTTGAGGGAAAAAGAACAAAGAGCCTACAAAACAAGGAGAAAAACAGGTAGCAAAAGAATAGTAATGTCCTATGTATAATTAACTATCTTGACAAAAATATATTAAATTATCAAAATAGAAGACAGTAGATGAATAAATTTGTTAAAATAGCTTCAACTTTATGCAATTTAAAGAAACTCAATTTAATGTTTTCTAAGGTGAGTCTCACTCACCTTGAAGTCATGATCCTCCTGCCTCAGTCATCCAATTGCCTGGGATTATAAGCACATGCCACTATCTGGTTCCTCATTTCATCATTAAATCATACATAGAATTAAAGAAGCAAGAAAAAATACTCTAAACAGAAACATTAAGTGAACATGGGTACCTGTGTCCACATCAGAAAACTATACAGTATTTCAAAAACTGTAAAACAAGACACATGAGTTCATTATATAAAGATAAAGGAGTCAATTAATCAAGAGATTATAACAATTACAAATGTGGACTTATCTCATTTATTTAAGCCTTCACCATACACTCATTTGGGAGATTATGGATCTAGACCAGATCCCTGATAACTTGCAAGTGGACCAGGGACTTGATATCTTTGGACTATGAATTTTAGCCTAAACAAGTAAGTCTTCCCAGAGTGGAAAATGTGGATATGGAAAGTCGGGATATGGAGAAGATTTTCACAGGACAGAAAAACTGGCCAGGAACACTGGGAGAAGAGAGGGAAGAACAAGAGAAATTTCCCAGGTGAAGCTAAACCAAATTGAATGGAAGACTCTGCATCAAGGAGATAAGAAGGCAGTATTTAATCTTTACACCTTTGAACTGTTGACTCTTCATATTAATGGACAGTTGTGGGATAATTCTACAAAGGCAACAACACTGAATTTAGAAAGAGTTTAGTTTATATAGCATTTAGAAGTGTAAGGTATAAATCAAGTGACAAAAGCTACATAATTGGTTCCATGCATTGAGTCATAGATTAACAGGCAGGCTGTTTTTAAACAGATTTGTTGAAACAAAGTTATTATTTATCATAATATAGAAACATTCTAGGAACAAGAGGAGGGATGTTGAGAAGAAGATGGTGGATTAATAAGCAGCAAAATAAAGAGCCTCTCTGAGAGAAACAGCTCAGATGCTGGAATAAAACATCCTGAAGAAGACCAGATGGAAGGAAATGGATCCTCTCGACCCAGGAAGAAATTAGAGAGGAAAAAAAGAAAAAAAGAAAAGAAAAATGTAGATGGAAGGCTGTAGCCAGATGTGCTCTCACCAGAGCCAGTCCCATTGTGTACAAAACACTGCTGGAATCTCAAGACGCATGGTCATGGTGAAGTTGGGGGTTGGTGGGCCCAAGGGCTTCAGCAGGAGGACATGGTTGTGGAAGGGAGTGGCAGAGTGGAGAATATTACTGGCTTGGAGATCTTCACTGCCTTGGCTCACCATGAGTGTGAGGAACTCAGTCCTCCCACAGAAGTGGGCAATTGGCTAGACAACATTTTGGAGTCAGGCAGGATAAGCCCAGAACCAGAACTGCAACAGCTCTAGTCAGCCACTCTTAGTACAGAGTTGATTGGTGAGAATTGCTTGGACTGAGTCCTGCCACTGCACACGACCTAATAGCCAAGTATGAGATCTCCCTGAAGCTATCCCTAACCAGCCCCTACCACCACACACAATAATGTGGTGAAGACTCCCATTGGTTGTCTAGTTCAGAAGGGAGGGGCCAGCCTGCCACACCCCTGCTTGTACTTCAGTGGCCATCAGCAGACTGGGGATGGCAGCAATTCCTAGCCAGCATGCTTCAGAATAATCATAGCTAATTCAGAAATTGCTGAGGACTCCCACTATCTACTTGTCTGGATGAAACCAGAAACATGACAAGAGGAAAAAATTAAAGGATGTCTCTAGCTTCCAACCAAAACAGTACTGGCCCAGGAGAGGTTAAACACAGAAGAGATTGTGAGTTGCACACCTATGGTTTTGGAAGAAACAGAATCTGACATAAAGAATTATCTTCATTACATTATAAAAGATGTCAAAACAGAAATACTAACACATGTAAAGCAAGATATAAGAAAAATAATAAAAGAAATGCTAAGTACCTCTCAAGAAGACACAGATTGAAGAATGATGGAGCATTGAAAAAAGAGAGAAACCTTCAGTGAAGACTATAAAAAGAATCTAGAATCTATGAAACAGATTCAAAGAGACTAACAGGAAATTAAAAACTCCATTGAAAGCCAGCAAGTCTGCTTGAAAGAAACTAAACTAACAAACCTTAAAAACAGGTTTGTATTGTGTGATTGTGAAAGGAAAGATCTCTTAAAAATAACAAGGAAACAGGAAGTAATAATACAAAGGCTAGGAGATGACAAGAGGATCTATAACTTAAGAATAAAAAATGTGAGTGAAGAAGCAGGGATAAACACAAACAAAATACAAAGGCTATTTACAGAAATAATTAAAGAAAATTTCCCATGTATAGGAAAAGGAAATGATATTCAGATATATGAGGTATACAGATCTTCAGCCAGCTATAACCAAAACAGCTCTACACCTAGACATATAATAATCAAGATCCCAGAAATTCATCACAAGAACAGAATATTAAATGTTGTCAGAGAAAAGAAACAGGTCACCAAAAGAAACAGATCACCTATAAAGGAAAACCCATCACAATCACAACAGACTTCTCGACACAAACCATCAAATCAAGAAGAGTTTGGAGTGAAGTATTCCAAGCCCTGAAAGAAAGCAACCTCCAATCCAGATTGATGCACCTTGCAAAACTCTCTCTCAAAATTAACAGAGAAACAAGATGCTTGCATAATAAAGAGGAACTGGGGGAGTTTGTGACCACCAATCCAATCCAGAAAAAAATACTGAAGAACATTCTAGAAAGAGAGGAAAAAAATACCATGGTTTCAAGAATAGCAACAGAGGGGGCTTAGTGAATGGGGCAGGCAGTGGAATGAAGCAGAAAAGTAGACAACTAATGGCAGAAAAATAGCATGGCAGAGATGAGGCGGAGAAGGTTGGCCATAATCACTAACATAGATGGCCTCAAAACACTAATAAAAAGAAACACAGGCAGAGTGCATCAAGAGATAGGATCTGTCAAGATGCTCTATGCAACAAATATATTTAATCTGGAAGAGGGTTGATGGACTGAAAGTCAAAGATGAGAATATAATGATCTAGGGACCCAGAAAAAAGTGGGAGGATGCTGAGTGAGGCAGGAGGACAGTCACAAGTTTGAGACCAGAATGGATGTTATAGTGAGCTCAAGGACAAACAGAATTACATAGCAATACCCTGCCTCCAAAAATCAAACAGAAATAAAGTAAATTAATAAATTCAATTAAGTCTCATAACAAAGAAAATGTTATGACTGGACTATGACTGGGTTCATTCATTGCTGAATTCTGCCAAATCTAAAAAGAGAAATAATTCAAATTATTCTTAAATGAATATAAAAAATACAAAAAGGAACTTTTCCAAGCTCATTCTCTAAGACTAGCATTATCCTGACATCAAAATCAGAAAAAGAACACATGAGAAGAAAAACAGACCAAGACACTGATGAACATAGATGCAAAGCACTAGCAATTCAAGGCCACAGCTCAATAAAATATTTTATAGCATAATCAAATGAGATTTACTTTAAGTATGCAATGTTGGCATATCTTACATAAGGCAACAATTTCAACGCTTCACATTGTGATAAAAATTTATAAAAACCATGCAGCCAGAGGGAGATTGCAAGATGGCCGACTGAGTGGCGGCATGATAAGAGAGCCTCTCTGAGGAAAAAAAAATAAAAACAACTCAGATGCTGGAATCTGGCAAAATGGAGAAAGCCAGACAAAAGGAGAGGAATTCTCATGACCCAGGAAGAAACTGAGGAAAAAGAAAAAGAAAAAAGAAAGAAGAAAAAGAAGCATGGGCAGACAGCTGGAGCCGGGCAAGCCCCAATCACTGTACTGGCATGTCTTAAAGTTAGGTGACTCATGATTGAGCTGAGATCGCAGCCTTGCTGAGAGCGGGGGTTGGTGAGCTCCAGACCCTCGGCTGGAGGAGGCACTGAGACAGCCAGTCAAGCTGCACAAACTTTGGTGAGTGATGGGAACCGGAATCCCCAAACCAGGAGGACTGGCTGGGCCACATTTTGGAGTTGGGCAGTGACATTTTGGAGTTGGGCAGGGCCAGCTTGAATCAAAACCCAAGGCAGCATCTGCTGATGACTCCTAGTCCAAAGCACATTGGTGGGATCTGCTCAGGCAGGACCATGCACCTGATTGAAACCCAATAGCCAGGGATGAGGCTTTTCTGGGCCAGTGGCATCCCCAGGGAACACACAAACTTGTTGAAGCATAAACTGGTTGACTGGCATAGGGAGAGGAGCCAGCTCTCAGTGTGCAACTCACAGATATGCAGCAGACTGAGGGGGTGATACTTCCCTAGCAAGTATGCTGCAGAAAAACTAAGCAATACGAAAGGCCCAGAGACCTCCACCACCCACCTGTCTGAAGGGGGCCAGAAACATGACAAGACAGAGAAAGAGCAAAAGGTCCCCAACTGTGGAACCAGAAAAAGTGAGTCCAACAGAGGAAAATGCAAAGGAGGTTGAGAGCAGCAAACCTGTAATGTCAGAGACAGCCTCATCAGAAATAAATACACCCGTGACTTCATCATCAAATTTAAATCTGAAATTCTAACGCAAGTGAAGAAAGATATAAGAAGATTGATAAAAGAAGCCCTGGGTAATCTTCAAGTAGACACAAATGAAAGAATAGAGGAACCCAGAGAAAGGAGAGAAGCCTTTGATGAAGAATATAAACAAAATCTAGAAAATATGAAACAGATCCAAAGAGAATATCAGGAAATTAAAAAATCCATTTAAAGCTGGCAAAACCTTTTAACAGAAACTAAAGACAAACTTTCAAAACTTGAAGATAGATTTTCAAAGTATGATCATGAAAGGAAGGATCCCTTAAAAATAACAAGGAACCAGGAATCAATGATACAAAGGCTAGAAGATGACAAGAGGATTTATAACCTAAGAATAAAATATGGGATGAAGATACAGCAACAAACACAAATGAAATAAAAAGTATATTCACAGAAATAATTAAGGAAAAGTTCCCAAACATAGGTAAGGGAAGTGAAGTTCAGATAAATGAGGCATGTAGAACTCCAGCCAGCTACAACCAAAACAGATCTACACTCAGACATACAACAGTCAGGATCCCAGAAATCCATCACAAGAACAGAATATTAAAAGTGGTCAGAGAAAAGAAACAGATTACCTATAAAGGAAAACTCATCAAAATCACAGCAGACTTCTCAATGCCAACCATCAAATCAAGAAGAGCTTGGAGTGAAATATTCCAAGTCCTGAAAGAAAATAACCTCCAACCCAGAATGATGTACCCTGCAAAACTGCCTCTCCAAATTAATGGAGAGACAAGATATTTCCACGACAAAGAGGAATTGGGGGAGTTCATGACCACCAATCCAACCCTGCAAGGAATACTGAAGGACATTCTAGGGAGAGAGAAGAAAGTCACCAGGGTTCCAGGAATAATGGCAGAAAGGCCTCAAAGAAAGGGGCAGACAGTGGAATGAAGGAGAAAAGTAAACAACAACAGAAAAATAGTATGGCAGAGATAAGACAGAGAAAATTGGTTATATCACTGTTTTATCTTGACTGATTTTATTTGAATCTGGTATGCTTGAGAGTGTCGAGTCGGAGAGTAGGGGCAACTACTCTGAAGATGACAGGATTCAATAGGATATCCATTCTGGTTTGATTGTTAACTGCCTTTGAAGTCCTATAATGTCTCCAATGTTTAGATTTTGTTAATAATGTAAAGCAATGCTAAGTTTATATTATATTTGATGACATAGACAATTTTATTGAAAATAACAAGAGACATCATAGTGACTACCATAGATCACCTAGTGTTGTGTTTTTGTATGTTCCTTTCATTTCTTGTTTCTCTAGGAATTTGTATTGCTGGCTTGTTTTGATTTGTTTCTCCCTCTAATACAGAAAGGCTAGGTATATGTGTAGAGACCTGTACATGTTTAGAACTTCTAAGTAGTTTATGAGAATGGATTATAGTTATTTTAAAGAAAGAAAGGAATAGAGAGTATTCTAAAGGATATAATTGCATGTATATTTGATTTTTTGGAATTAATAACCATGATGCTAAAGTTTTAGTTGGATAGATGAGCAAAACTGACTGCAGTCTCACTGTCTGGATGTTCACTTTGCGGACTTTACTTTTGTAACTTGAACAACTGCATCTAAGAGGAAAGAATGTAATTATCAACTAGTGATTTTTTCTGGTTACTATTTTTTGTTTTGTTTTGTTTTTGAGATTTTGTATTGTTTCTACCCTCCCTGTTTCAAAATTTTTTCTTTAAATAAAAAAAAATTTTAAAAAGCAAGAGGAGGAAAAGAAAGTGCTCTAATAGAGATAACTGTATGTATACTAAGTGTGTAGGATTGGTAACCATGTTACTAAGTTTTTGTTGGATCAGTGAACAGAACTTTTTGCAGCCTCACTGCTTGAATGTACACTTTGTATACTTTAATTTTGTAACTTGAACAACTATATCCAAGAAGACAATATGTAATGTATCAAATAGTGATTTCTTACAGTTTATTTTTTTTTGAAATTCTGTATTGTTTCTACCCTTTTTTCTGTTTTGCTTCCGCCCACTTTAATAAATAAAATTTAAAAAAAACATGCAGCCATCACTGTGGGCACAGGAAAAAAAAAGCATTAATGTTTAACATCAATTCATATTTAAAAAATATAAGTAGCACATCTTAGCTCAATGAAAATTATATATAAATAAAATAGCCATCTTTCCCCTAAAAGAGTACAGATTCAGTATACATAAATAGTTTCATGACAAACCTGGGCATGGTCACACCCAACTATAATCCCAGAACCTGGGAGGCTGTGCACAAATATCAATCAGCATGAGTTCAAGGCCAGCCGCAAGTACAGCATTGAGACCGTGTCTCAAAAAATAGCCTCATAAAAATGATAAGCTAATACTGTATCATGTTTCTTTTATTACATTTTCTATCACAGTGAGTTGACTGCATTTGCCTTTTAACAGATTTTGAGTTGTTAGTGGGCAAAGGCTATAGTCCTTTTCTTCCATCCAGCCTCAGTACACAGTATATTCTTATTCAGGACAATAATTTATTAAGTTCTTATTTACTTGAATTTATCAGTGGATTAAATTGTAATGAATCCATAATAAAATTGTGTTAATGGAGATACTAATACAATGTTCTTGTGTAAACACTTTTTAGTATCAAAATAAATTCACAATAATTTTTTTCAACATAGTAATATATAATCCTGTTTTTCAGTAAGTAGTAAATACATAACTAAAATATAATACCTTTGAGGGTGACAATAAACTTAAATATTACATTGGATGTTTCCATCCTTTGGAAATCTGCTCATACAATCAATACACATGATCAAATAACTCTGCATGTATTTATATGCCCTCCCTATATTTATGACATAGCTGGACAGTTTGTTTACAGTTCCTCTCATTTACTTTAGATTTGTACAATTAGAAACCTCAGGTACTAAACAGATGATTCAAAAATGACTATTCATTTTTCCTTTCTCAAATAATTTCTCTAAACTTTTGCCTGCCTCCAGTTATTGCAGTTTTCTCACATATCTATTTCCTAAAATGAGCGTAGATTTGTCACTCATACTTCCTATTGTAATGACCAGCTGATGTTATATGTGCAAAATAATTGGTGAATTGTCTAATCTTTTAATCCTTGCCAGTTAAAATCATTTCACATGAGAACAGCATGTAATTCATATCTAAATTTAGAGAAACTTCTTGGTTGAAGAACAGATTGAAATTTTGTGATGCAGTTCTGCCTTAATCTATGAGTAAGAATTTATTAATTTTTAAATATCAAGCTAGTTACTAAGAAAATTATAAATACTTAAAGGGTTAAAATGAATATTATAAATAGAATATATACTACTTAACCACTACTGAAATGAATTGGTAAAGGGGCAAAAAGACTGAATTTATTTGAAAACTTGAGGCAAATCTGCCATGTGACTTTTAACTGCTCTGAGACAAAATGTGAAGATTTCCGAATCCTCTTATACAAGTTTATCTGCCAAACAGCATGCTTACTCATGGTGTTCTCAGATAAGTGAATTTAAAGACATATGTTAGGAAGTGGGCAGGGAAATGCATTTAGAATCATAAGAATTCTGTTTCAAAATGATATCTGAAGAAGTTATTTGCATAAGTGCTTTCTGATACTTACTAGAATTGTTAGTCCGGGAGGAATGAGAACACAAGGACAAATTCTGAGTGTTTGGGAGATAGAAGCTGCTGTTCAGAGAAGTCTAGATGAACGATTTGGACTAGGGGTAGAGGTAGTTTCTACTTAAGACCACTTGGAACAGAACTGAAGATGCTATGAAATATAAAGAGAATGTGGATTTTGCACACCTTTCTGAGGGAATAACAAAAAGAGATGACTAAGAAGATCCATGTCTTCCACTTAAGTTTTATATTTAAGCATTCAAATACAGTCATTTTTGATACCTTTGGAATTTTCCACAGCTTTGAATTTCAGTTAGGTCAGAAAGAGCCTTTTGGCTCTTTTGTAAAGAACATCTTGTCGCACAAACCATTCCTCCCATCCTCTTTGCCATTGTACATATTAAATTCAGTGGTTGGCATGAGCTAGGCAGGCACTATCCTGCTGTAGTAAATCCCCAACCTGATTTTGCCTTTTTAATTACATTGTAGTAAGTGTTGTTTTCTTTCTTCAAGAATCCTAAGTCATTTGTTACTCAAAAATTAAAAGAAACCAAATGCAGTGGTGCATGTCTGTAGTCTCAACTACTCACGAGGCTGAGATAGGAAGATGGAATGCTTGATCCTATCCAGTTGAGACAAAATACTGAGCCCAGACAACTTACTGAGATTGAAACTCAAAGTAAATAAATATGAATAAAAAAAATGATGAAGTAACACTGGAAGAGAAAAATTTTTTTAAGAAATTAAACTATGGCAGCAAAATGCACCATGAGAAAGAACCACTATGAAAGTGATGTATCAAAATAACTGGGTAGGAAATGCTTAATAGTAACATTATCTTCATGTACACATCAATTTAACTTTGGTCTTGCAAAGAAATAGTAAAATTCTCATTACTCAGAGAAAAAATCAAAAGGACATTTTACTTAAGCAAATTTTGGGCAAGTTTACACTGAATGGAGGCAAAACACATACACAAAAGTCCATTACAGACTATTTGGTAATACTATTAATCATCTGTCCAACCTGACTTGTAACATGTACTTCTGAAAAAAAATGGTCAAAAATAGCTACATCTCAAAGTAATATAGTGATACTTAAGCTTTTCTTCAAAACTCAAAATGATACATTTGTATAAATAAACATTCAGCACTAAACCTACAAGTAACTTATATTCCAAGGATTAATCTGTAATACAATGGTTGGTTTCTATGGTCAAATGAGTTCTCTATTTCAATAGTTTATATGGTACTTAAATATTTGAGCTTTAATCAACAATAAACTTGAAATGTTTGTCTATAGCAGTAATTAAATAGTATATAACTGCCAGTGTCATTGATTTTTATGGATGAAATCTGTTTGGGTTGGTATTTTGGATGTCACAAATGCTGTGGCCAAGTCTAAAATAATAAATTATTCTGAATATTGCCATGATTTTATGAAGTAATGCTAAATAAAACAATGTTTGATATGCAAAATTAGGTGAGATCTTGGAAGGTCCTGATGTTGACATAAAAAAAGTTTGCTGTCAAATATATCTTCTCAAAGGTCCAAACTCTATGCTTCACATATAGATCAAAATAAAGCCTTTTCCAAATTTCTACAAACAACTTGAGGTAATAATATATGTCTCCCTAGTGTACTGGAGAAGTAAGAGACTACATAATGGGAACAAAAGTATCTGAGCTAGAATAATGGTAGAGATTATAATATAAGAAACATGATAACAACACTACAGAAGCCTTTTTTGTATCTTGTAAAAAAACTACAACATAGTATATTCAGCAAATAATGTATGCAAAAATGAACTTGGGAATAGGTTATATCTGAAATTGGACAAACGAGCAAGTGGAGATGAGCAACAGTACTCTCCAATGTTCTGAATCAGGATGACTTTTATTCATTTAACAGTTTGGGTAGTATGTTTGAGGGTTTCTGGATGGATTGGGACAATAAAATGATAACATTGTAGCTCTTTGTTGAAAATGACACTCATAAATTAATCCCACTTAAAAAAAATAGAAGAATGTATTTAGTAATCATTTGGGAGACTTTATATTATTCACCATGAATATTATACTTATTTGGTGAAATAATGCATTTTACTTTCTGTGCATTAAATATAAGGAAATAATGAAGTAGTTTACAGCTGTGTATCTATGATAAAATATGTAGTACCACAAAATATATTTTAATTTTTTTATTTTAAAGAGAATAAAACAAAAGAGGACAGATCTAAGCAGATCAGAACAGAACAATGTAAGCAACACAGCACTTCACAAGACAATTGGATATTAACAGTAGCTATCATAATGTCTCTTTCTTTGAAATAGTTGAGCTTAGCTTTACACACAATAATGTCAGACATAACAAAATACAATAAAACCACTCAAGAAAATGAAAGTATTGCAAGGCATTCTGAACCAAATAACTGAAGATGAACAATGGCTACTATATTATCTCATTTTCCATAAAATTTTGTTTATACTATCATACATATTAAAATCCGATAAGACACAATGTGATGCAATCAATGGTAAAAGAAAAACAAGAACATGGTAGGACTTCAGAGCAAGATGATATCAAATCCACAATGGCTGCCATATTGTCTTTTCTTCAAAGTAACTATTCATACCATCACATATATTATGATCAAATAAAACAGAATAAAACCATTCCAAACAATGAATGAAAACATAACTTCAAAACAATATAATGGTGAACCATGATTACCATAAAATGTTATGTACTCTTGCCATTTCTTACACTAGGGAGATTATACAGTATTTATACATGTAAGTTTAATTTATTTTGCTTATGAATATGGTCTCAAGATGCATCCATTTATAAATATCTCAATGTGATCATTCTTTATAGCTGTGTAGTACTCCATTGTATAAAAGTACCACAATTATTTTCTCCCTTCCTTGGTTGAGGGGAACTTAGGTTGTTTCCAAGATCTGGCTATTACAAATTGTGCTGCTATTGCAAAATATAGTGTTATTTTAGAAAATTACATAGAAGATTCAATAATGTGAATTTATGAGAATATTTTATATATATATATATATGAAAATTTCAAACAAACGGTTGAAATTTACATTAAAATTACAGGCCTTTAAGCACTAAAATCAATGCAGATATCTCTATTTGAAACTACAAAAATAGTAAATAATATTACTTGAAAGCTTTATTACCTTTTTCGTGTTAGAAAAGGAAACAAGATTTTCATTTTTTCAGGTAGCAATTTGTCATTTTAAATGAACCATCTATAATGTTATGAAAATTATAGGTAGGTCAAACTAGTAAGATCATATTAATATCTACCTTAAGAAAAAAAAAGCTAAGCAATGCCAAGAGTCAATTTATTAAGACATACCATAATGTGAACAAGGATTGAAACTCATTTCTCTATTCGTTCTGCTAAGTCACCTTTGCTACATTTTTACGATTTTTCTAATATTTGAAAAAATGGTTGCTGCAGCTCCAGGCATTACAATTCACATATTTAATTTCACATCTTCTCATGATCAAGCAAACAGGTTCAAAACATTTCACTGTGAAAAGAAGTGGGGTTCTCTTGATTAGCTAGATAAATCACATTGTATCTTTGACACCAAAAAAACCAGAGCTTAGACATAATTTGCCTCCCAATAGAGGATGAAAATTGACACATGGATAGCAAGCAATAGGTAGGCAAACAATAGGACAACTAGTATTACATCAGAATATGTGTTGTGTCCTGTTCTTGGAAGTCTTATGGAGCCATTAATGGTGTTTTTAAAATAAGATTGAAAGCTAGCATTTTTGTGGTTATACCTAAAAAACTGTTTAAGTGACAACATGTCTATCAGTTATTAAATGGACATAAAATAGAACTATTTAAATGTCTTAAGAGAACTCTTCCATTTTAGTGACTATAATGCTGATATTCAGAATTAATGAAGTATGAAATGAAATGTTTTATGTGACTCAACCTTTTCTCTATTAATTCTAGTGGGAATTTATTTTGATTTGATTGATTTCTTTCAATTGATCACTTTTTTGATAAGGATAAATTTAGTGTGGATTTTATTTTTCAGCTTAAATAAAATCAGTATGATACTAAATATTTAAGTATGGGCAGTGGATATGTCATTAGATCAAGAGAATGGTCTGGCCAAACAATTGAAATTAGAAATACAGAAAAAGGATAAATAATTCTATATCAGTTTTTATTCTTTTATTCTTGATTCACATTCTCAGGACTGCTAAATTATTTAAAAAAAAACTTACCTGTCTAGCAGAAGGTTGACTATGCAATTTTGATCTTGAATGTTACCCTTACATATGAACGTAAAAACTGTTCTGAGACTGTGTCCAAAAAATTAAAACCCTCCATTCATCATATCCTTGCATAGAACAGCAGAAATCATCATGTAAACTGAGCTGTGCAGTCTTCAAAATACTGACCTCCCAAGTCTTCTGTGGCATCACTCTTCTCTCTTTCTAAGGTTTTAAAAGAAAACATTCTTTAATCAGAGGCTCATTGTATTTTATTCACAAAGTACGTAGGGAACAAACTAAAAATAAGACAAGGAAGCTGTCAAAAGCTGATTGAGATTGTTTTAAAGCTAGAAAAAAGGATAATATAATCCTAGATTTACAAACTAAGAGAAATAGTGTGGATCTGCTAGTTTAATCTAAATCCTTCAGTTTGCACACTAAAAGAATGATAATTAGAGAAACCCAATGACTTAAGTGTCACATACCTAATTTGCAGAAATATTTGGTATGAAAGCACATAGTCTGCTTGGATACCAGGCATTTATTCCACTTTCTTCAATGTTTTAGATCAAGAACTTTTTGAATATCTGATACAGATAGCTACTTCAGTAGCATCTGAGATTTTATAGAGACAGCCCCTCTGCATGAAAGAACAACAGCTGCAGGAATCTAACACCAGCAAGCAACAACGCACTGCAGTAATCAAGCACATAAGGCTTCCTTTCTCCGGCAAAGTTTCTTGGTAGGCTGCAGAATTAGCTGGTGGAGATGAGTCATCAATTGACATTGGTGAATATTTCTATCTTTTAGCAGATTCACTCATTATCTTTTCAGACACATAGTGGGGGCAGTGACAGTAATGTCTGGTTTATTAATGTCTTCTTCACACCTGAACTGTCAAGATTGTCACAAATGTTTTTCTGTTAATCCCAGAAAAATATTTAGGAAAAAGTAGCAAGGTTTTCAAAGGAAAGTCTGGAGGGCATAAAGGTGTTATGCTTCCCTTTTATTATTAAACAACAATATTACTATTTTTACAGTTTAAGTGAAAATATTCATTTATTTAAAATTACCAGGAGCAGAAAACAAATAAATTCTTATATTTTTGTAAATAACAAAAATAAAAAAGTCTCATCTTTATGCAAATGGATTTATTAAGCTTTTTATTTTAGTGTATTTGCTTAAAATCACAAGTAAGTGTTCACATCATTAACAGTTATTACCTCTAATTGGCAGTTTTATTTACTCATTACCTACTGTCATTCACCAAATCAAAGAAGTTGATCATTTTATAGGTGAGCATACAATGGGTTCTTATAACCATTCTAACTCCCACCTCTGAAGTTTCTAAGGGATTGATGCTTATTTGTAGATCCAATATTTATAGTATAAGTTCTCACATTCTAGATCAAAGGTCATGTTATTCAGAATATCTGAAAATTATATTTTTATATCTTTTATCAGATTGATGAATTTTTCCAAAGTAATTTTAGTGAACTAGCCAGTTTTTTAAGAGATATATACTTTACTTAAACAAGATTTCTCGGACTGGGATATAGCTTAGTGGCAGAAGTGACTGCCTGGTAAGTGCAAGGTCCTGAGTTTGATTCTCAGTACAAAAACAAAATGAGATTTCTTAAAAACCATACTATTAAACTAGGTGTGGTGATGCATGCCTGTAACCCCAGTACTTGGGAGGCTGAGGCAGGAGGATATTTGCAAGCTCCAGACCAACCTGAGCTACAAAGTAAGCTCAAGGCCAGTTTGAACTGCATAGTGAGATCCTGTCTCAAAAAAAAAAGCCATGCTATTTAGAGAAAAGAAGAAAAATGAATCAATTAAGGAAAAACTTTGATAAACATAGATGAATCCCTTAGATATTAATTGATGGAACCTAGTTAAAATAAGAAATATGTTGGCAAGATCTCTGTTTCATAAGAGATTTACAAAACAGCAGATTCATTGAACATTATTAAACATAAAATTTTATTAAACATAAAAAATTAATTTTAGGGCAGATAAGTAACTCTAAAACACTTTGGATTAAAAAATCATTAATACATACCTTCTAAGAAATGGTACTTGTTGAAAATCTGCATTGCCTATTTTGATAATATTATTTCATTTTTTGTTTTGTTTTACATTGTTTTGTTTGGAGATGTTCTCACTATGTAGTATGGGCTGACTTTGAATTCTCCTAAGTAGCCCTGGTTGGCCTTAACCTTGAGGTGATCTTTTTGCCTCAGCCTCCAGAGTGCTGAGATTACAGGCATGCACCACCACATATGGAGGTTTTACTAATATTCTGAGCTTTTGAGATACATTTCATTGATAAAGATTAAACTGTCACAACACTTCTTTTGTGAATAAATTATAACTCAGATGTAAAATCACAAGCAAGTCCCTGAGTTCATTTGATAAAACCCATGAATTCCCAAATAGCCATGCTTCAAGAAATGTATGGATTCCATCCTACTGGAAGAATAATACACCATCATTTAAATACAAATTTACCAAAATTTCTAATCACAAAAAAGAAGTAAAGCAATGAACCCATTAGAATGATTGTGAACTTTCCAGAGTTGACTTTGAAAAGCAGGAGAATTTGGTTTACTTATGGCTGTGGATTTTATTCTGCTTAGTTGAAACCTGAGGCTGTTAATCCTGTTACCATTAGCTCTCTTTTGTAACGTCTTGGATATTTTGCTTCATTTGGGTATGCCTAAGTGATAGTCTACAGTTGCAATAACTTTGGTAATGAAGAAAATAACACCTATTTGGAAAAGGGCAGGTGTTTGGAGATGTCTCACAAACATTAACTTTGAATGCATAGTGAAAGTCATAGAAACACAACTTAAATGCTAAGCACTTACATGTGAAAAAAATCACAAACAACAAGTGGAAAGATCAGCACTTTTTAATAGATTCTCCTTCTTTGACTCCATCGAGAGAGAGCATTTCAGTAAGATATTACCAGCATTAAAATCATTAACCAGTATATGGGCAGATGGCCGGCTGATAATTGTTTATGGGGACAGATGGCAGTTCCTTGCACCCTCTTTCTGATTTCTGTGATTTTAAAGCTCAGCAGTTGCAATGTGAAACCTTCACAGGACCATAAAATACAAACCAATTTATATAACTCTGAACCAGGGTTTTGACTGATATGCTTTAAAGAAATAGTCGCTGTTTGAAACTCCATCTGTAGAGATGCTATGTGTACGACACTGCAGGTTATAATTTATAGGAGTAGCAGTCTAATTTGTGCTATGTCTCCATGCAGACATGCAAACTGAAACAATTCAATAAAGAATGTAATCTAATTAAGTATTGTTAGCCTTCACCAGACAAAGTAAAATTTTTAGTATATATTAGACAATCAAAAATCAGCATGGGTTAAACCATTGGATAGGGTTCAGGAGACATATAAAAAAAGTGACAAGCCTTGGCCTGTCGTTATTTATCTGACTTTCTAAATGAGAAGTGAAAGGATGTACACACAGGGAGATCATTTCAACACAAGACAAGGGGTTCCAAATGCCAAGTAAATGATAGACTACGGAAGTAGAGAAGTTCAAGTAGGGAAATCACTGAATATGAAGGTTCACTGAGGAGGGGTAGGCAGATACTGCACAAGGAAAGGTCAGAAAGGTTTTTCCAGATGGAGAGAATGGCATGAGCAGAGACACAGAATGAGAGGCACAAATTAAGCCTGAAAACTCTGTTCTTGCTTTCCTTTTAGCTTCTTATAATTTAGGACAAGTTGCTAGATACTATGCATGTTTGATTAAAGTAAAAGCATAATTTAAAAATAACTGAGTTTAAAGATGTGATAATTTGCATTTTGGGCTACTGATTTCAGACCTTGTTCTTTTTTTATTTTAAAGAAGGTAAAACAAAACAGAATGAAGCAGATCAGAAAAAAACAATTTAAGTGACACAGATTTCAAAGCAAGACAACAGGAGATCAACAGTGGCTACAAAAATGTCTCTTGTTTTCTTCTAAATAATTGTCTACATCTTCACACACAGTGAATTCATACAAAACAAAATAGTATAAAACTGATCAAAACAGAATAATAAAGGCATTACAGGCATTCAAAACCAGATAATAGGAAAATCAGCAATGGCTACTGTAATGTCTCTTGTTCTCTTCAACATAGTTGTCCATTCCTTCATGTATGTTGAAATTAAATAATACAAAACGGACGAAAACCACTCTAAACAAAAAATAAAATCATTATTAGATTTTGCAAAATTATGATAAGAAATCAATAGTGTAAATCATAATGTATCCATTATTCAAAGCTTCAAAGCAATTGTTCATATAATCATGTATAATACAATCGATTCTCTTAAACTGTTTGGAAGTTCTATGCATGTATAAGCCTCTACCTGTACATCTATCCTTTCTGTATTAGACGGAAAAACAAAACTAAAGAAAAAATAGAAAAACAAGAAACAAAAAATAAAAATAAATAGCACTAGCAAGGAGCCCAAAACAATGAAATAGGCATTCAAAACAAGGTGGTAGCAACATAACTAAGGTTGTTATTTTACATAGTGTTCTTCAAAACAGTTCCTCAGATCACCACACACAAACATGCAAATTTGATCCAATCCTATGAATGTTAACTATTTTGTTCCAAGAACTAATAGAATTTGTAGCACAAGACCTTCTTATTCCTAAAATAACTGAGAAGAGTAGTGAGTTAGTAAGTAAATATGAATTGAAAAATAATATTTTGCAATATTTCATCTGGTAATTATGTGAAATAGGAAAAAGAAATCATGAAGAGAATCTGCTTAAGGGACTACTGCTATACATAAGACATTATAAATCTCTAAACATACATATGATAAATCTCTAAAATAAAGTTAAAAAAATGTGGACTAAAAAAAGAAACATTACAACTATTATGAAGTAAAATTCAACACAGTGTGATGACTGCTTTTGTGTGAGTAGTCAAAAAGAAGGGCAAGAGTCATATTACATATTCTTGGGTTGATTAGAAGTACTATTTTCCTTTCTAGCATTATTTCTAGTATTAGCAGTTAGAAAAGCAGAGAGAGGAAACCTACATTTTAACTTAGGTTAGAAATATTCTTGAGGCATCAAAGTGGAAATGTGCATAAGTGAGGTAATGATATGGAGAAAAGAGAGATCTTGACATGAAGACTACAGAGTCATAACTGAAATATTGAAAATGCATGAAATCACTAGGAAGTACACAAAAGAAATAACATATTGAAAACAAAAGTCTTGTAGCAATGCCTACATTTCAAAGCTAGCTATAAAATGAAATGTTTGTTTTTAGAACTGAATTTAATTCTTTTATCTCCTTAAATGTACGTGTATGTATGTTTGTGTGTGTGTGTGTGTGTCTTTGTAGTATTTACTAGTTTAAGGTTATATTTACATGTTCTTGGTAAAGGTACATCTTTTATTTCTTGTGCTTATTTTATTTTTCTGTTAGAAATAAAGTCATACAGTCTGCAGGCAAAGCATTCCCTTGACTGGGTGTTACATTAATAAGAGGCTGCCAAAAGACAAACAACAAACTGTGGAAAATAAAAATACTGGTATGCTTGCATCAGCAGAAAAAATGCAGTTTGAAATCAAATGAAAATGTCTTTGGCATTTCAAATCAAGCAAACATGGTAGTAGCAATACTACATCAAGGAATTTATTTTCATTTAATGATTCTCATCAGTGTCTAGAACAATAAATTTTACAGTAATTTTGTAGTTACTCTTGCTTGTTTTCAATGAAGTCTAATTAGACTGAAAATTTCTAGAATATTAGTCACATATCAAATTCAGGAGATATATGGTGTATAAACTCTGCTTCTCCCACACGAAAAATTTCACAGATGGAGTGGATATACTTTAAGCTTTGAGACTGAGCACATTGGATGTAAAGCAGTCTAACAACATTGCTTCTCAGATTTCTTCATATGGGGGTGTATGCTACTGTTTGTTCGCTTGGCCCTGATTCAAAATGGTACGCAGCACTTGAACTGGAAAAGAGATTAAAAGATATAATGAGTTCGATATTACTTTATGTCAGTGTTATCATTACATGAAATTTGAAGGGTATTTAGACATAATGCAGTTTAATTTCCACATTATTTAGACTCTAAACAAGAAGACACAAACTAAGTCTCATTATTCAACATAATAGAGAAATACAGTTGTACAAGTTGCTCATTCTATTTTCAGAAACCTGAGCAGGAAGTTTTTGACTATACTGAGCTGAAGTCATACTTCAACTGTGAGAGATAGTTTTACTTTAGGGTGAACCAAAATACAAAAAATGTTTTCATGGTTTTTCAGTTGTCTTTTTAAAATTGGGTTAGTTGTCACTTTTCTGTACCTTCTCACCAACTAGTGTTTGCTGTTAAAATACATGTAGCTAACAATCTCTCAATTGAGGTGGCAAGGAGGTGCATGGACATTAGACTGTGAGCTACTAGAGTGCAAAGAACATATTAATTATCCTTCTTTATGTTCCTCATGAATAGTAGTGCAGTTTATGACAAGGAAAGTTGTCAGTATAACTTTGATGAAAATAATGAAGAAAGGAAAGGAAGGAGAATAAATAGAAATATGTGGGGAAAGAATTTATATTATACTTGCTAATTTGAAATTTTCTTAGATCAGAGTCACTGAATGCAGTATGTTTTGGTTAACTTACTTTATATATTTCATAAATATCTAAATATATTTAACATACAAGTAGTCTATTAATCAATTTTCTGTTTATTGAGAAAATACATTTGTTATGGATCAGAACTGATATGTTTCCACAAAGCCTCTTCTGTTCAGTGGAGGAGCTTTTGGAAGGAGAATGTGTCATAGGTGGGCTATACTTATCAGTGCATTAATCCTTTATTGATTTTACAGTTCAAATGCTGTCATGAGGTTGGTCTTTGTTAGAAGATTTGTAACACTGGGAACCAGGCTTTGGAGGGTGTATCTCACACCTTGGCTCTTCCTGCTTACTAAGAAATGAATAGCTTCTCTGGTTATGTCCTTCCACCATGCCATTTCTCCCACAGAGATAGTTGATTATGAACTGATTTCTCCAGAACTGTGAGCCACGTTAAGTCTTTCTCTGTTTATGTGACAGATGTTGGGTATTCCATCACAGTAATGAGAAAGCTGATTAACAGTCTTATATATGAAATTTAAAGAGAGAAAAGTTTAATTTGGCTCATAGTTTCAGCAGTCTCAATGCAAGGTCAGCTGGCACAAAGGAATAAACCTATCAACAAGTGCACAACAGTGGTAAATTGTTCAACTCATGACAAGTAGAAAGAGAGAGAGAGAGCTAGAGAGAGCTAGAAATGGAGTCAGTGACACATATAGTCCCCAGTGACATGTTTCCATGACTCACCAAGATACACACAGAAGTGTGTTTCACTAATATCAGAGGACTTTCTCAAGCCTATCAAATAAAGAATCAAGGTTAACAAACAAATTCTTAAATATTTATATAAACTTCATATTATATATATATATATATATATATATATATATATATATATATGTGTGTGTGTGTGTGTGTGTGTAAATTTGTACTTCCTGGTAGGATTTCTAAATTTATTTTGATTTTTTATATGTAAGGATATATATATATATATATATATATATATATATATTTTTTTTTTTTAATTATGAGTCCCTGCATCAAGAATATCTTGAGAGGCCTCAAACTCACTTTTGGGATTCTATGACTTACTACCATTACTAGAATTGCTACCTTTATTTTACTTGCATGAATCTAATCCAAAGTAACATGACCTGAAGCTGTAACATTCTTCACAGTACCATAAAACTTCAAGGTTATTTTGATCTCATCAAACAAGGAAATCATTGAATCCTTGTGTTTTAATGTAGCTACATTATTTTAAAGGTGAAGCATGAGGATTGTGCTAGTCAATAATATCCAAGCTAAATACAACTTTTAGATCCGTACTTAAAGACCTCTAAAACAATTTTGAGGAATATAGGATGCTTCCTTGGGTTTGTAGAACTCTAACAACTTATCAGTACAAATGGATAAAGATTTAAGGTAAAGAAGGAAAAAGAAACTAACTCAGATGTAATTATCATGGATTCCTTAACTTTTAATTTTGATCTAGTGTGTCATCATCATGTATAAATTCCAAGACAGTGAGAATGCTTAATATATCTCTATTTTGATCCCATTCAGTGTCTTTACCAACAGAGAAAAAAAATTTAAGTCTGGTGGACAAGTAGTTTACAGACAAGAAGAAGCGTTGTAAGTCCTCATTTGGTATGTGTCAGCTTGACACAGTAGATGGAGCATCTTTAGGATATTTTGCTAGTTAAAAAAATCAACCAGCCAACTTGTTTCAGTAGTTTCTAGAATTTAATACATAGTAGGAAATAGGGCAAACGGTCTCTTTTATAACAAAAGTTTTATTGTTACAAAAAACTATGGCATACTATTATTATAGGAAGGATATTGTATGGTACTAGTATATTTGTGAAAAGGAATCAAGCAATTAAGATGGTACAATAGATGGCATCTGGATGTATATATAAAATATTGCAAAAAAGTTAAATGAAGCAGGAATAGTAAACAAAATCATGCAGTACAGTATTCAATAGTATCCACACACAAGGCGATTGTGATATTAAGTGTGCACACATTCCTCCCATACATGCATAGGCTTCACTCACATGTACATGAGTATACTTACCACAAGTATATTTACACTCTTGTCAATTAAACTATGTTTTAAGTTCATAAATTCACATGCATATATAAGTACATGTGACAAATATGGTTAAAATCACTCACTCATGAGAAAATAAAAACTATGAAAACATGGTCTGATGCTGTTTTCAAAGGGTGAGGTTCCATTTTCTAAATTTTATTTTTCCCCAAATATAGTGCTTTTAGAGTGACCACAAATTAGACATTGAATCTAGAGGATTCTGATGCCTTCCTTGTCCTTCCCTATGAGCCAGATTGGAATGCATAAACTCCTGCTTTTTTCTGGTCACAGCTGAAAGTCCTAGGGCTAGTAACTGCTGTGGCACTCACAGGGCGAGATAAGACCTGCTAAGGATGATTGGGGAAACTAGATTCCTTATAGCCCCCTATCTCATCCTTGCAAGAATGCTTTGTTCTTACTATTCCACCACAGTCACCATTATTGTTCTGGGAAACACTCACTGACCTTCATACAATGTCCTTGACACAGATGTAATCAATAATTATCAAAGTTCTGATTGCTTCATGGCCTTTTGCTTTTCATGAACAACTGGTCATCCCAGATTCCTGATATACTCCTATTTCATCTCTTGCTCTTTCTTCTTGCCATGTGCTATAACATAAGGCCAGAGATTGGAGCCCACTGTAGGGGTCTCTGACACAAGGTCATTGCCATATATGAACACATTTCATCCTCATAGTGATCATGATAGGTATTATGATCCTCCATTTGAGACATGAATCAGCAGCAGCAGCAGCAGCATCACCATCCTCAAAGTTCAATTACAGTGATATCATTTCTTGAGGTATTTAAAATGCAATTGGAGATATTCCTGGGAAAAGACCTTGTCATTATGTAGAAGGTTAAGATGAATCTATCCACTAGCTGGCCTTGTGAATTCTTGTCTTTCACAAGTAGTGTATGATTTGCCAGTAAGTACTCTCAAAATACAAATTTCGTTTATCAAATAGTGACATTAAACTTGCTTACTTGCTGCCTCTAATATTTCTCCTTTCAGAATGAGGAGTATACAAACAGTATTTTCTATTTTCCTGTCAAGTTTAGTGTAGTATAAATCTTGCACTTTGAAGCTTCTAAATTAAGGGATATTTCATGACAGGTTTACTTATTCTTCTACCTAGTATATCCTGAAATGTTACCATCATAAATGATACTCATTAATAAAGTTTCATAGGTTTTTAAGAAGTTAGTTCTAATCACAGTCAAGACGATTGATTTTTTTTTCAACTGGAAGAGGAATGAATCTTTCATTTTATGTCTTAACTGAAACATCTCATTAGAAGTGGTGTTTGCAGCAGAGTACATTTGTGAAAAGAGTAACTCTTCTAACTGTACCTGAATTTTCAGAATGACAGATAATTGAAAATAATAGGAAAACTCATAAAAATGGCTGCAACCTGAAAATGCTCAGCCTGATATACATAGTAATAAAATATGTAAAAATAAGGCTGATCAGCTCAAATATTCTCTAGAATGAATAGAACCTTAGGGATTATGTACTTCAAAATCTTGCATTTTCTTACACGTATAAGAGAAATAGAAGGACCATTTTATGTTTATCTTTCTTTCTTAGCCATCTGACAAAATATGTGGAACAGTTAGTGTTCAATGCATGTCTGGGGAGTTGCTCAATATGTAGAAGTGTGGACTGTCCAGTTCAGGAGTACACACCAAATAGCAGAGAAGACTGGATTAGAAACCTTTCTTGTGCTTGCCACCTATGCATCTAGCCTACCTACTTACAACAGGGCAGAATCTATTCTTAAAGTAGCATATTGAACCTCTGGAAAATTATCTTACACAGTATTATGGCTTATATGTAGATGTCTATTTAAAGCCTCATGTACCCATATGTGGGGCTTTTGGGAAGATCATGGGAATGTGGTACTGTATTAATCCACTGATGGGTGTAATGTTGGAAGGTGAAGCCCTCTGGGAGGAGGTGCGTCAGGCCTGGAAGGGATATATATATATATCCTTCCTCCTTCTTTGATGGTTTGCTGCTTCCTACTACCATGGCATGGGCAACCCTCCTCTACTATTACCCTCTGCTATGCCTTCTTGTCTTGGAGGCAGCCTACTATAAACTAAAAATCTGCAAAATGTGAATCAAATAAAAAAAACTTTCTTCTTTTAACTTGTTGGTATTCATTATTTTGTCACAGCAATGAGAAAATAACTAAGGTATACAGTAAAAGACTATCTAACAGTAGATTTCCATAAAAGGGGACATTAGTGCTGCCCTCTGAAATTACCTTAGTACTAGAATTTAGCAGACACATTTCTAGCCTAACTCTTCCTAAGCTTTATTTGTTTCCCAAATAGAAAGTCAACATTATTCTCCAATCTAGAGCTGTGAGATGCAATTTCTTTCCTTTAGAGACTCATACTGTTTAAAATGTATAAACATAAGCAAATTTGTCTAGAGAGGACAATGTCTTTATATTCTCATTATATAGAAATTCAGGCTAGGAAAATATAACTCTGCACTTTAGCCAGAACTAATTTTTCTGAGTGTATTATCTATTTTACCAGAGGCACTACGCAGAAAGAGAAGGAAGCAGGCCAAGTTTTAACAAGATATATTGCAAGCAGCAAGTAAAACTTAAGGTAATAGCGACACAGCCTCGATAAACAGTGTGTTCTTTCAAGTTAATATCGATGGAATTTTTAACTTCTGAATTGCATCAAGGAGGAGCTATTTTTCACATGACAGCATTCCTTTGGTTAAGTGGGAAAAAAGCCAATAAATTTGCATGCAGCATAGATAATTAAGGAGTGGATTAGGGAAGGGAAATTTTGAAGTATTTTTTACTCTGTGGTTACCACAGAGACAGACTCAGCATATATTAAGATAAGCCAAAGCAAAAGCATGAAAGTCTTTTTCTTACCATCCACTATCCTTTGACAGTCTGATGATATTCCAATAACAATATCACTAGTACTAACCAAGGTAGGCAGAAAGTCATTGATAATAGTGAGGACAGGGCCAGGGATTTAGCTCAGAAGCACAAGCACCCGCCTGGCCAGCATGAGGGCGTGAGTTTGATACCGGTACCAAAAATGAATAAATGAATAAATAAATAATAGTGAGGACATTAGCTGCCAGGTGTTGTTCAATCCTATTGCAAAGATTAGCTCTTTTAATGCTTACAATAATGCTTAAGGTTGTTATGGCTGTTATATAAACTTCCCCCAAAGCTTTATGTAAGTGGGACTTTGGGGAATGACTGCATCAAAAGTGTGTGATTTTGGATCATGGGTGTGTGATAGTGGATTAGTCTACTTGTTTATCATAATTGTGAGTCTGGGTGGTGTGGGTAATGTATTTACTAGACAGAGACAATCCACTCTGGGTGTGAGTGCCACCAACCAATAGGCCAGATGGAATAAAAAAGAAAACCTCACTGCTTCCTGTTTGGTTTTCTATGAGCTGTTTCTTCAGTACCATGCCCCTCTGCTTGAGAACCAGACCACTACAGATTGAAAATTCTGTAAACCATGAGTTAAAATAAACCTTTTCTCCATTAAATTGTGGATGTTGGATATTTTGTTCCAGCAATGCAAAAGCAACTGAGACAGAAGTAAACACTAATACTCATTGTGTTTAGGCATAAACTGAGGAATAAAGAAGATAAATAACTTGCCCTGGTATATAGTTAAAATAATCCTAGTTGCAATAACAGAAAACAAAATAGTTATTTATTTCTCCATAAAATTTTTACATAGCTTGTTAATGGCAAAATACTTTGTTAAAATCAATTGCCTAATAATTAGTTTAGAATTAATTGTCCTACTCACTACTATCATTGCAAAACAGGTACTTTTAACTCAATGTACTATGGACAAAAGCTATTTATGAATCTCAAATAAAAAATGAATATATGACCTTTATGGTTTAAATTTACACTATGAATATGCAAACTTAAATATTAGTTTTAGGATCAGGAATAACTTGCACCCTAATAACGATGAATTTGAAATAAGCATTATATTCCCTCTTAATGCTCTTTTATTGTGGTGCTAGGCTTTGTGCCTGAGTGCTTTTGTAGTCTACTGAAGTACTCTGCCACTGAGCAAATAATCCCTTTCTCTCAGTTTTGACTTACAATATCCTCCTTAAATTATCCTACACAAACCAGATCAAATACAACCACCCAAAAAGTCGTTCCATTTTTGTGATTCAAACAAAATCTTCTTCCAACACTAAAGTGTGTTTATTTTGCCTTTATAAAATAATTTCCTTGTGCTATTGATATTTTAGCAATTGTTATAAAGCTCAATTTTAAGTTTCTTTTCACTTCCAGCTTACCCCTCCAAACCTTTGAATCTTTTAAAAATTATCAAATGGAGAACCCAAACAATATGCTCTATTTTCATGATGTATTTAAGCATGCTTTTTATTCATAATATTTTCTGAAATTTGACAGCTCAATCTGTTGTACAGCTGGGGTTAGATACAGTTTTGATCTTTTTTGGAAAACTACAGTTGATACTGTGTTCCTTAATCATTATATACATGACATGTGGTTCTCTTTTATGATTTTAGCAAGTGTTAATTCTCAATATCTGGTAGAATACTTTATCAGTGAATGAATATAACAATGTGAATTCCATTTAATCTCTTCTTCATTTATAAGTTAATGTATCCCCTCATCTACTAATTGAACTGAAGATTAAATTTCTATAAAAGCAGTAATATAAATGCTTCTTGTTTTTGTTTGACTATATAACATGTTGAGGTTTTATAGTTGAACATTTTCCCTGTATTTTGACAATTATTAGGTATTCATCAATTTAACATATTTTTTTTAGTCCACTTTAATATTTGTCTTCAAATTTTAATTGTGATATAAATTTTACAATTTTAAATTTTCACAATTTATAATTTAATTAGTGGTATTAGTTACCATTACAATGTTACATAATTTTAAAATAATTTTCAATATTTTTTTAGATATCTGGTAGATTTTCAATTATTTCGTCAATATATTAATTCTTTAAAGAACTGTTGAGTTTTTCTCTATTTAATATTGAGCAGTTTATGTGAATTACATGCTTCTAGGAATTTATCTATTTAACATAAAGTGTTTAATCTGTGGTGTAAAATTATTCATGATGTTTTCAAATGGTTTTCCCTTTTATATGGTTGGAAATTTCTGATTTTTCTCATGTATGTCATTTCTAATATTTTATTTTATTTTATTTTATTTTATTTTATTTTATTTTATTTTATTTTATTTTATTTTTTATCAGTACCAGGGATTGAACTCATGACTGCGTACTTGCAAAACAGGTGTTTAAGCTGCTAAACTAAATCCCCAGCCCCATTTCTAATATTTTAATGAATAGTTCCAAATAGAAAAAATGAAGAGGAATATATTTTATAAAATTAAATTATAATATACACATATTATATTATAAATTATTATATATTATACTATGAAATTAAATTATAATATATATTATAAAATTAAATTCAAATATTTCACATTATGCAGATCTGAATTCTCCAAAATTTATAGAGCAAAGTTAATGTCAATCAAATTTTGTGAAAGATCTTTGTTTGCAAACTGTAAAATTATCTCTGCATTTGATAAAGAAATGCAAAAGTATTGGAACACTTCAAAGAGTTTTGAACAATACTTAATTTCAGTATTTTTTCTCAAGCTGAAGTAATCAAATTATTGTGATGTTCCAAAAGAAGTAGAAATGTAGATGAATAGAACAGAGTAGTGAAACAAAAAATAGTCCTACAGTAATATCGACATTTGATTTCTGTCAAAGGTAAAAAGGCAATGAAGAAAAAATACTGTTTTCAAGAAACTGTGCTGAAACAAATAGATATTCACTTTCCAAAAATAAGAAAAAAAGAAAACTCAAAATATATTTCCTAAAATGTTGAAATATTAATTTTAAATGGAATATGGCATAATTGCAAAATGAAACTTTTTAAAATTTTATTTAAAGAGGGGGGAAGCAAAACAGAAAAAAGGGTAGAAACAATATAGAATTTCAAAAAAATAAACAGTAAGAAATCACTATTTGATACATTACATATTATCTTCTTGGCTATAGTTGTTCAAGATACAAAATTAAAGCATACAAAGTGGACATTCAAACAGTGAGGCTGAAAACAGTTCTATTTACCGATCCAACAAAAACTTAGTAAAATGGTTGTCAGTCCTACACCCTTAAGTATACATACAGTTATCTCTTTTAGAGCACTTTCTTTTCCTCCTCTTGCTTTTTTAAAAATTTTTTTATTTGAGAAAAAATTTTGAAACAGAAAGAGGGTAGAAACAATACAAAATCTCAAAAACAAAACAAAACAAAACAGAAAAAAACAAAAATAGTAACCAGTAAAAAGTCACTAGTTGATAATTACATACTTGCCTCTTAGATGCAGTTATTCAAGTTACAAAAGTAAAGTCCAGAAAGTGGACATCCAAACAGTGAGACTGCAGTCAGTTTTGCTCGTCCATCCAACTAAAATTTTAGCAACATGGTTATTAATTCTACACACTCAAACATACATGAAGTTATAACCTTTAGAATACTCTCTTTTCCTTTTTTAATCTTTATAACAACTATAATCCATTCTCATAAACTATTTAAAAGTTTTACACATGTATAAGTCTCTCTACATATAACTAGCCTTTCTGTATTAGAGGGAGAAACAAATCAAAACAAGTCAGCAATACAAATTCCTAGAGAAACACAAAATGAAAAGAACATACAAAAACACAACACTAGGTGATCTATGGTAGTCACTATGATGTCTCTTGTTATTTTCAATAAAATTGTCTATGTCATCAAATATAATATAAACTTAGCATTGCTTTACACTATTAATAAAATCTAAACATTGGAGACATTATAGGACTTCAAAGGCAGTTAACAATCAAACCAGAATGGGTAGCCTATTGAATCCTGTGATCCTCAGAGTAGTTGTCCCTACTTTCAGACTCGACACTCTCAAGTATACCAGATTCAAATAAAATCAGTCAAGATAAAATAGTGATATAACCAATTTTCTCTGTCTTATCTCTGCCATACTATTTTTCTGTCGTTATTTGTTTACTTTTCTCCTTGATTCTACTGTCTGCCCCTTTCTTTGAGGCCTTTCTGCCATTATTCCTGGAACCCTGGTGATTTTCTTCTCTCTCTCTAGAATGACCTTCAGTATTCTTCGCAGGGTTGGATTGCTGGTCATGAACTCCCCCAGTTCCTCTTTGTCGTGGAAATATCTTGTCTCTCCATTAATTTGGAGAGGCAGTTTTGCAGGGTACATCATTCTGGGTTGGAGGTTATTTTCTTTCAGGGCTTGGAAGATTTCACTCCAAGCTCTTCTTGATTTGATGGTTTGCATTGAGAACTCTGTTTCTTTTCTCTGACCGCTTTTATTATTCTGTTCTTGTGATGGATTTCTGGGATCCTGATTATTATAGGTCTGGGTGTAGATCTATTTGAGTTGTAGCTGGCTGGAGTTCTATATGCCTCATTTATCTGAACTTCACTTCCGTTACCTATGTGTGGGTAGTTTTCCTTGATTATTTCTGTGAATAGACTTTTTATTTCATTTGCATTTGTTGCTGCATCTTCATTCACATATTTTATTCTTAGGTTATAAATCCTCTTGTCATCTTCTAGCCTTTGTATTTTTGCTTCCTTGTTCCTTGTTATTTTTAAGAGATCCTTCCTTTCACGATCATAATTTGCAAATCAATCTTCAAGTTTTGAAAGTTTGTCTTTAGTTTCTGTTAAAAGGTTTTGCCAGGTTTCAATGGAGTTTTTAATTTCCTGATATTCTCTTTGGATCTGTTTCATATATTCTAGATTTTGTTTATATTGTTCATCAAAAGCTTCTCTCCTTTCTCTGGGTTCCTCTATTCTTTCATTTGTGCCTACTTGAGGATTACTCAGGACTTCTTTTATTAATATTCTTATATCTTGCTTCACCTGAGTTAGAATTTCAGATTTAAATTTGACAATGAGGTCATGGATGTATTTCTTTATTTCCGATGAGGCGGTCTCTGGCATTACAGGTTTGCTGCTCTCAACCTCCTCTGCATTTACCTCTGTTGGACTCACTTTCCCTGGTTCTGCAGTTGGGGACCTTTTGCTCTTTCTCTGTCTTATCACTTTTCCGGCCCCCTTGGGACAGGTGGGTGGTGGAGGTCTCTGGGCCTTTCCTTTTGCTTACAGTTTTTCTGCAGCACTCTTGCTGGGGAAGTACCACCCCCCAGTCCACTGGGAATCTGCGAGCTGCAGGCCGAGAACTGGCTCCTCCCCCTATGCCAGTCAACCAGTTTATGCTTCAACAAGTTTGTGTGTTCCCTGGGGATGCCACTGGCCCAGAAAAGCCTCAGCCCTGGCTATTGGGTTTCAACCAGGGGTGTGACCCTGCCCACGCAGATCCCACTAATCTGCTTTGGACTAGGAGTCATCAGCAGAAGCCGCCTGGGGTTTTGATTCAAGCTGGCCCTGCCCAACTCCAAAATGTCACTGCCCAACTCCAAAATGTCACCCAGCCAGTCTTCCCGGTTTGGGGATTCCAGTTCCCATCACTCACCAAAGTTTGTGCAGCTTGACTGGCTGTTTTCATTTCCTGCTGCAGTGCTTCCTCCAGCGGAGGGTCTGGAGCTCACCACCCTTGCTCTAAGCAGGGCCACGATCTCAGCTCGATCCTGAGTCACCTGACTTTAAGATGGGCTGGTACAGCAATCGGGGCTTGCCCAGCTCCAGCCCTCTGTCCATGCTTCTTCTTTCTTTTTTCCTTTTTCTTTTTCCTCAGTTTCTCCCTGGGGCATGAGAATTCCTCTGCTTTTGTCTGGCTTTCTCTATGTTGCAAGATTCCAGCATCTGAGTTGTTTATATTTATTTTTTCCTCAGAGAGGCTCTCTTGTGCCGCCACTCAGTCAGCCATCTTGCAATCTCCCGAAAAAATGAAACTTTTTAAGAAAACACAGGGAAAAAATATTTGACATTTAGCTTTGGGCATACATTTCTAAATAAGACCCCCAAAATAGTAAGTACAAACAGATTACTCGATAAAATATAGGATATAAAATTAACTTTTAACTTCAGAAAATGAAAATACTGCATTTCCTTCAAGTACGTCTTTTTCTTTGTAAAAATGAGATAACCCTGGGATTAGAAAACAGACTATTGATTGCCAAGATTAAGGGTTGGGACATGGGAGAATTTAAGGTATAAAAAGTAAAGTATTCTTTGTCTTGCTGAGATTGTGCAACTCTATATATTTGACAAAACTGGCATAAATCTGAATCAAAATGGATATTTATGTAAAGTATACATTGCTAAAAATTTGAAGGAATAGTAAATATCTAGACACCTATAAAATTATGCACTGTAAAATTCTTTAAACTTTCTTAAAGTTGAAATTTTCATAATGAAGTATTAAGCAAAATGTTACACAAGAGCACAAAGCAAGCAAGCAAAGCAACAGGAAACTGAAATACTTCTACCAGTTAAGGAAAATACCCAGCATGTTAATTACATAGTGTTGCTAGGGGATACCAAAGAGACCTTTTGTGTAGATAATACTTGCTTTTAAAGTTTTTGGGGCACGTATTTTTCTTAAGGTTTTGTAAGGCTAACAAGTTTTCAACAACATGTCCTCTAACTTCAAAATACAAAAATTCCTATCTTAATATTGAGTTATGTGTACTTTTTCACAAGTAACACATTCTTACTACACCTGTTTTTCCAGGGCAAGGGTATGAGTTGAAATTTCACAACATTTTTTATTCAGCAGTTATTTATCACTCGAAAAGCATATTGGCTCAATTTCCAGAAGTTCTTTTGGTTATTTTGGGAAATTTTAGCCTAGTAAAATAGGATTTTTAGAAGTTTAGGATTGAAAATTTGTTCTAATATTATTACTTTAAGAAGAAAAATCAATTTGGTACATCTGTGAAAATAACTTAATTTTTTTCTTGAATATGTAAGAAGTTTTTGCATATTCAAATTAGTAACTAGCGTTTGTGTATGTATAGGTCTGTTTCATCAATTTATCAAGAAAATTAACATTTTTCTTTCTATTTTAGACACATGTTAAAATAGAACTAGAGAATTCTATTTTTTTTGTACCAGGAATCATACTCATGACTGCATGCTTGCAAGGCAGGCGCTTATGCTACTGAGCTAAATCCCCAGCCCAGAGAATTTTATTTCTAACAATTTTTATTCATCTTAAATATTCTTATTCTTTCTTTGGAACATAATTTTATATTTTTTCTCTTTTATACAATAATTTTATTTTGCTTAAGTATACATCCAGCAATGGGGTTGCTATAATGTATGACAGCTTTATTTTAAAACGTTTTGGAGGTACCTCCTTATATCAACTCATAATGCTGCTACTAATTTACATTCTTTCTGACAAAGTAAAAGAGTTCCTTTCTCTTTATGCCCTTTTGTGCTAATAGACAACATAAACGATTTGAGGGGATATCTTTTCATTAAACATTTTATTAACTGAAAAGAAAATCATATTATTTATAAGGTCCTCTATGATATTTTCATATGTGTACATTGTATAATGTTTAAAGCAGTTTAAGCTTATCCATTCAATCAAAATTCATTGTTTCTCTATGGTGAAAGATTCAACATCCTTTCCACTAATTTTTGAAGAAAGGTAGATTTGTTATTATTGATAGTTATCTTACTGTGCAACAGCTCACTGGAAATATTTATACCCATCTCATACAACCTAGTATCCATAGTTCATTCTCCTTCCATCTGACACTCCTACCTACCTTTCCCATTCTGTGTAATACCAATCTTCTCTGCATACTATGAGATCAACTATTTTTGTATTTTACATATAAGTGAGATAATGTGGTACTTTCTGTATTTATTTTTCATAGTATAATGATCTCCAGTTCTAACCATGTTCCTGCAGGTAACAGTCCTTCATTCTTTTGAAGAGTTAATTTCTTTTTGTTAGAATCTATGAGGTGTGTTAAAAATACAGAGATTGCATTTTTTAAAAGGTCACAGTATAAGACACATGGCCATTAACCTCTCTCAAAGTTTCTCCATTGCTTCAAACACACTTAATTCATCATTCTTTCTACATTATAAAGCAGTTCGGGAATCTGCTGCATTTTCATGAGTGTCTTTAGTTGTGCTGTCTTGCTTACCTCAATATTATAAATCAATTAAAATATTTATCCTTCATGATCATTTTGACTTTCCTCATTTATTTTATTTTATTTTATTTTATTTTATTTTATTTTATTTTAAAGAGAATAAAATAAAATGAAACAAAACAGAATCAAGACAATCAAAAAACTGTTAGAAAAATATTGTGTTTCAAAAACAAGACAGAAGAAAATCCCCCATATTTTCTATATGGCATATTGTTATCCTCTTAATAGGTGCTCAGACTACCAGCCCTAGATCTGAAAAGTCAAACAATAAAATCATTAAGTTGTATTTGTACCTCAGTTGCCTGTGTTCCTCCCATTTTGACTTTCAGGAAAAGCTAGAATTCCTACTGTGTAAATTCCGTAATGAGGTAGATAAGGGCAAACTGTAAAACTTTATATGCTTGTCTTTCCATTGTATGGTATTTTGCTAAAACTATCTCTATACATTTTATTACACCTTGTAAAGACACTCATGAAAGAGGACTTCCAAAGCTGCTTCATAAGGTGGTAAGAATCATGGAATGAGTGTGTTGAGAGAGATGGGAGTATATTGAGGGAGATTAATGGCAATGTGACTCTCACTACAATATTTTAAAATATTCACCAAATATATTGATCACAACTCATAGAAGTACTATTAATTATGATGCTGTTCCGTTGTTTATATGTAGCATATTTCTTTAAACATTTATTAATTGATGAACAATTCGATTGTTTTCATTTATAGGACACTGTAAATACTGCTGCAGTAGTCATGGGGATGCAGTTGTCTCTTCAACATACAGATGTTATTTGGTTTACATATATTCTTAGGAATGGGATTTCTTGATCATTCTATACTTCTAAGATTTTCAGGTGCATTTATACTTTTTTCCACAATGACTGTTTTGATATTTCTGGTAGCAATATGACGGTGTCCCTTTTCTTCACACCCTTGTCAGCCCTTGCTCTTTGTCTCTTTGGTGATAACCATTTTTTACTAGACTGAGATGATAATTCATTATATTTTAACTGCCTTTTCCCTGATGAATAGACATATTGAACAATTCTTCATATATCTATTAAATTGTATTTCTTTGTTTGAGAAATATTTATTTATTTCTGTTATTAATTGTAGTATGGTTATTATTATTGTTTTATTTATTATTTTAAAGATAAAAAATAAAAATAGAACAGTTTCAAAGCAGTTTAGTAGGAGAGTAACAATAATTAATGCATTGCATATAGTTATCTTCATACTAATTACTCAGAGTGCAAGATACGGGTATGAAATATTGTCCAAACAATATTAACACAAAACTTTCTTTTCAATGAACTAAGCGAAACTCTCTGTATAACTCTCTTCTTAAAATTTTATTTTAAAGAGGATACAACAGAATAAAACCAATCAAAACAAGCCACAGAACTTCAAAGCTTTATAAAATCAACAATAGTTACCATAATGTCTTTTGATGTTTTCAGAATAGCTGCAGATAACTTCAGACATTGTAAAAACAGAATATAATAGAGTAGAAACAATAAAAACAAAACAATGAATGCAATAAAGTACTTCAAAAGAAGCCAATGGTAATCCAAAATTGCTATCATAATATATCTTCCTATCATTGAAGTAACTGATCCTGCCTCAGATTTAACATAATCAAGCAAAACAAAAGAGACAAAAACCAACCCAACAAAACAAAGGGAAATTACATAGGACTTCAAACAAGACCATAGGGAATCCACAATTGCTACAACCTTCAAAAAGAGATTCCTATAGATACCACCCTGCATACCACTATCTTCTGAACCTATGATCAGACCAGTAGCCCTAGATCTGTAATGTCAGTGAACCACCAAAGCACCACAGGCATCTAATTGCATTTCACCTCCATTGCTATAGTTACAGTCTGTGTTTCTCTAGATAAGCCAGTCACTTATTGGGGCAGGGAGAAAGGGGGGTTGGTAATTTTTGTTGACAGCCCCCACACTGGAAGAGGCTGGGGTCTGTCTTTTCCCAGTCCAGTGGCAGCCTGCACATGGCACTCGTTCCCAGACTGAGCTTGCTTCTTGTCATGGCCTTATTCTCTCTATGCCCAGTCTGCAAATGGCCTGCATAACTGTCGTAACTATCTTGTGTCTATATATATATATTTTTTTTTTCTTTTAAATTATTTCTTTTCCCTTTCCCCCATCAGTTTCTGTTTTCTTTTGAAAAATTTCCTCCCAATTCACAATATCGTATATTTTGGAACTTATTTACACTTTTAGCTTCTCACACTAGTGAGACAATATGATGTTTACACATGTGAGTCTGAATTATTTTACTAGTGAATATGGTCTCGAGTTGCATCCATTTACCTATAAAAGTCTCAAGTTTATTCTTCTTTAAGGCTCAGTAGTAGTCCAATACATTAAAGAAAAATCCCACATCTTTCTTATCCATTTCTCAGTTGATGGGAATTTGGGTTGTTTCCAAAATTTAGATATTACAAATTGTGCTACTGTAAACATGGGTGCACATATATAACTGTGTTATGATGTTTAATTCTTCTGGAAGGATATGCAGAAGGAAAATAGCTGGGTCAAATGGGACCTCTAATTTTATTTTTTTTTAAGGAAGACAAAAGTGGTAGAAATCTTGAAGATTAGGTGTAGGTAGAGACTTCATGAACAAAACCCAGACCACATAAGAAATGCTACAAAAAATCAACAAAACAAAAAATCACTTTATCAAAAACATTTTGTACAATAAAAGAAATCACAAACAGATTGAAAAAACAATCAACACAGTGGTAAAAAATAATTTAATCAACTGTACATCAGGAAATAACTTATACCTAGATTATATGAAGAATTTAAATAAATCAGGCACCCTAATTCAAAGATCCAATAAAAAATAGGCATCTGAGATGGATACACACTTCTCAGATGAAGAAAAACAAATGGAAAATAAATATATGAAAAAAAATGTTCAACATCAATTGTGATTCAGGAAATGAGCATTAAACAACACTTAGATTCCATCTCACCCCCAAAAGAATAGCTATCATCAAAAACCAACCTGTGACAAATGCTGGAGGGGTTTAGGGATAAAGGAACACTACCACTTGGGTCCAAGAGTAGACTGGTACAACACTGAGATACCATCTCATCCCAAAAGAATGGCTATCATCAAAAAAAATCAACCTCTAACAAATGCTGGAGGTGCTTTGGGGATAAAGCAACACTGTACCACTTTGATACAAGTGAGGACTGGTACAAACACGTTGTTATTTTGAAATTGTTTTGAGCTCCTTCTATACTCTGGATATAAAGTCATTATCAGAGTATAGCTTGCAACTTTAGTATTTCTGTTCTGCATATAGCCACTTGACCCTGTTCATGTTTTTCCTTTTCCATAAGAAAGTATTTTTTTCCTCTGATATAATTCCATTTATTTTTTGTTTTCCTTTCCTCTGATTTTGGGGTACTATACAATTTTTTTTGCCTATCCCTGAGTCATAAATTGCTTCCTCTATATTTTATTCTGTAATTTCATATATTTAGGTCTTACACATAAGTATTTGATCCATTTATCCATTTAAGTTGATCTTTGTTAATGATGAGAGACAGGGGCCTAGTTTAATTTTTATGAAAATATTCCCAACATTATTTATGGAAAAAGCTGGCACTTTACCAGTGCATGTCTTCAGAAACTTGTTAAAAATTTATTGGCTGGTAGATGTATGAGATTACTCCAAGGTACTTGGTTCTTTTTTCATTGGTCTATGTGTCTATGTTTATCTTAATAGAATGCTGCTTTGATGACTACAGCTTTACAGTACATTTAGATATAAGGTTGTGTAATGACTCCCATTTTGTTATTTTTGCTCACAATGTTTTGGAATATCTAGTGTTTGTTGGTTTATTCAAATTTTAAATATTATTCTATTTTTGTAATTTAATTTATGTGTTTTTCATAGTGATTACATCAAATTTATAGATTATTTTAGTTCATGTAGGTATTTTAACAATACTGATTTTTTGAATCAATGACACAGGATAGTTTTCAAAATTTTTATCTCCTCTTCAAATTCTTTGAAGGTTTTATCGATTTTGTTTTGGGAACTTTTTCATTACTTTAGTTATATTTATTGCCAAGTATTTTAATTTTTCCAGATGTTATAAATGACAGTATATACTTGACTTATATATCAGATAATGTATTGTTGGCATACAGTAATGCCAATTCATTTAATATGCTAGTTTTTTGTATAAGGCAAATTTTCTGAATTCATTTACAAATTCTAACACGTGTGTCTGGTGTGTCATACATATATTTATGTATGTGTGTATGCATGTGTGTTTAACCTGGGTCCCTGCATGAGCTAGACAAATGTTCCACTATTGAGCTACATCCTCAGCCTTAGATTTATATTTTTGGTGGAGGCTTTGGGATATGATTGTTTTATAATATTTTTCTGCTAAGTTTAATGCCTAGACTTCTTCAAATATGGCTTGTGTGATTTTATTTTGTTTCTTTAAATTCATTAACCATGTATTAGTATTACTTTTTGAGTTTTTGCATGAAAATCAGTCACTTGAGTATTGTAATATGGCATATCTGAATATTATGCTCTCTTCTTCTATGGTTTGTTTTCTTGTTGTTTCATTATTGTATGGAAAGTTTTAATAAACTTTTTTAATTTATGGACTTTACTAAACTATTTTTGGGATATTTATAATTATTGCCATGTATGGTAACTACTTTCTTATGTGTTCAGTTAATATTTGACCTATATTTCCTGGAATGTCAGAAACCAAAAGTCCAAAGGGGCAAAAAGAGACTAGAAAAATATCTACTGGTCTCTCAGTCTTTTCATATTTACATTGTTCAGGACCACTCTGTCCATACTCAGCCATAGTTGAATGGACCTTAAGGATCAGACTAACTTAAAAACAGCATAATTTATGATTTGTTTGAAGTCTTTGATTGGCTTAGTAAATTTCACTGCACATGCATTTTCTTTCAAATACTGTAATGTTCCAATGAAGCTTCCCCTTATTTTGACTCATAAGGCTTAATTAGACTATTGAATGTTAATCTATAATCTTTTGTTCTAGACATCAGAAGGTGATTTCAGCTTGCTGAATTATTGTAAAATACTGCCAATTTTCAGTCCTAACTTCTGAATTAGGTAATATAGGAATGAATGTTTTTGTCTCTCTCCTTCAGTTATCCTCCAGACAGGTTAAAACAGACATACTCAATAATTTATGAATAAGATCTGTTCTGCTTTTTTTCACTGCAAGGACAAGTATCTCATGCTGGTAATACAGGTTTCCATCTTCCCAATTGCTGTCATGTGAGAGAGGATGTGTATCAAGGTTTAGTAAAAATGCCAAAAGATTTTTCTGCTGTTTTGAATAAGTTGATTTTTAAAATTCTTTTCCTTGGTCTCTCCTAAACCTTTTACTATTTTTGAGAATTCTGACAAAGTTGATTTCAACAACTTCTGTTGTTTTATGTTTCTGTGGAGAAACAAGTGGTTGGAGCTGCTTATATTAACATTTTACATTGCTTCCTTAGTGTAGTCCTTTTGGAATAACAAATTTTCCCATATAAGGCCAGTAAAGTCCTTTGAAAATTGGTATATGAATTCTTGAAATGTGACCCTAACTCTTTCTTTTAATTAAAGAATGAAAGAAAAAATGGCAAAAAGGATAGAATAATACAGAATTCAAAAAAATACTAAGAAATCACTAGCTGATTGGCTTACTATTTTATATCATAGTCTTACTTTAGATCTAATAATTTTTATATTATGACTTATGTTCTTTTGATAAAATGCATTATTTTCTATAGTCTTACTTTTAAGAGTGCCTATTGCTACTTATTTAGTTAATATTTTCTATGCCATTTCCATATTTAGAATTGATGAAGATAGCTAAGCAACTCACTAGATAAGATATACATAACCGTAACCCTCATGTGTTCATATACACACTACAACAGCAATTGAACCCTGGGAGGATTTTACTTAACCTCCTATGTTTTATATATTTTTCTCCTTTCTTATTTTCCCATCCAGTTATATTTGCTATTCTCAATTTAGCGTATTGTATTCCCACTTAATACTTGGATCTTTCCTTTGCTCAGGTCAACCAGATGCCACTTTTACCCTCTCTTTATTCTACACAGTTCTGACAGCATTCTAATATTGCATAGCAAGTTTATTTTGGTATTGTGGAGGTATCTTGTTACCTACTTTTGTTATGTTTCTAAAGAGATTTTAATTTTGATATCTCATCATTATATCTAAGTTGGTGAATTCAGACAGATTCCAAATCTGTTTTTTGTCATCTCCATTTTTCAAGGTTTTTCCTGTCATTGTTATTTTATACATATATTATCTAACTTATGGAGAAATTAATTGACTTATTCCATGTGTAGTGTAATTATGAAAGGCAAAATTCAAGCCTTGGTTCTTTTAGTAGAACCATATGTTAAACCTATTCTTTGTGCTGCTGCAGGAAGTATGTCTTCACCATTACCTGTGAAGTGAGCATGTTTTCATCTCTCCTATTACTATTGCCTAGGATTATTGCATAAATGCAATTTTGTGTTTCTTTGTTTTGGTAAGGCAGACATGAAAAGGATTTGAGGGAACAAAATGTGCAGTTTATGTCTTCATTCCTACACACTCCTTCTCAAGGATCATGTTTTAAATAAAAGACAGAATAAATATGTTGAAATACAAGTCAGGCTTACTTTAAGCTTTTTCCATGCTCTGTCTCTTCTCTTTTTCTTTTTATCTTTTCTCTTTCATCTCTCTTGGATTTCATATACTCCAGAAAAATGAACTGTATGTGTTTTCAGTCTTCATGAGGTAATTAGATCAATGTTTGAGGCTCCCTCCTGCAGACCCAGCTACTCTTTTGTCCTTCTGCCCCTCATTTATTTATCTGAATCAATAATTATGTCTCCCCTTTACTTACAGTCAGTTGCCTTGAAGTTGGGTGGGGTGTATAATAGTAGGAAGACCACTAAAATAGAATCTAATTTTCAAGTCTAGATTAACCATAGAAATAGTTGATCATTTGAATTCCATGTGGCTTATTGTGTCCTTTTTCTGTCTAGAAAAGTAATTAATTTTCATCATCTGAAATGCCATTATTACCAAATACAACATTATAGAACCTTATTCACTGAGAAAAATTTTTACTCTTATCTTGCCCAACCAATTGCTTGATCTCCAATGGCTGCACACTGACTTCTTCTGAGTACTTGCAATTATGTTGTTACCATTTTGATCATTTTACCTAACCAAGCATTTCATTTGCCTTATTATAGGCAAAGTAATAATTAAGAAACTAAAAGTTATATCACTTTTGTTGCCTTTGGAACTTGATGTGATATCTTTATACTCTATTCATTTTGTATCATTATCATTAAAATGGGGCAAGTCATAGCTTCCTAATAATACTGAGAATTTCAAATCAGATCATCTATGGAAATCTTGCCACATTTACCAGAGTACGAGACAAAAACATGATGCTTCCCTTCTTTTTAATTAGGTGTTTTTAACTGACTTCGCTCATTTAATACGTATTTTGTATTTAAGTGCTAATCATCTCTGGGCCAGCATTATCAGCATTATCTAAGTCTGTCAGAAATCATTCTCCAGGCACACCCTACATGTACTGCATTAGAATTTGAATATGAAGAGCTTCAAATAAATTGTATGTGTATTAAATTATAAGAAGTACTGATATGACTATGATATGCCTCCTTGTCCTTTAATAAAGCAAGAATAAAAATAGAATAAAATTCTAGAGGCTGAAAAAGATAGCTGATGCATGGTGGTAGCTGGTGGTATAGAAGACAGCTAGAATGAACTAGAAATGTAGAAGTTACACAGATAGTATATTAGAGACCACTACATTTCTGCAAGAAGTCACGGGTCATGGTAGCAGGTCCAAGTTACATGAAAACTAATTAAAGGAAGCATAGAAATTTAAGAAATTTCCCAGAACAACTTGTGCCAGAGT